>JAQFYE010002007.1:0-19828 GCA_034694305.1 Protaphorura glebata | reverse complement strand
GATTGTCCAGCCGAAGCAATTAAGCCTCTATTCATGTAGTACCGGATTCCCATGCACTACACTATGTTGGCTGGACTGAACCCGTTATGTAATGTGCCTTAAATGTGGATCATGAAACAAAACATCCTAGGCAATGCCAAGGCCATCACATTGAACCGATATAAAGTCCTTAAAATTTGAGAAATATGTAGCTAAGATTTATTAATGTTCAGGCTCGAATTAAAGAGCAGGCAAACACACGACGGCACTTAAATACCGATAGAATTTATTAGTTTCTATGTTTATGGTCTACAAAGTATGAATTGACTAGTGCAGATACGTCACAATTCACCAAGTACTCTGTCAACAATTATTAAACTAATTAAGAAGTGCGCTTCCAACATACTTTATAAGTGTATCAGGGATTCTATTCTATTGATTGATTGATTTATTGATTTATTTATTCAACTGTCAGACCGATTTCACATACGAAATATCAATCTATAAAGTGGCGATTCCACATGGCCACAACCCGAGAGTATAAAATGCTATATTAAAATGTCTCTAATAGAAAGATGACCTGTGTAATTATAAATGTGCAGAAAGTTAGGACGCTACTTCTATCAATAAAATAAAAATTGCCATTTTTGAACTTGATATCCCTCAGGGTCTTGAGTTCCCTTCGTAAGCATGGGTCCAAAATATTATGACTCCGCTTAATGACTTCACGAGACTTGTCATTCGCAACCCCCATCGGGGTCAATAGTAGAAATATCCTAATCATCCCGGCCACAGAATTCCCAACAAAAAGTAGATTGACCAGCCACGGAAAGGCCATCATTGACCTGACCGATGTGTATGTAATGATTGTCAAGAAACCAATCAAGATGACTTGAAAATTGCAAATGTACATTTTAAACCTTTGGTTGAAGTTGAAGACGATGACCTGAAGTTTCTTGTATTGCGCAATGGCCATTGTTGGGTTCTCCTCCATGAGGTATTCGATTACTTGAAGTGTTGTGATGACCTTGTCGGCAAAGATGACCATAAATATCTCCACGGGAAATATTTTGAACCAAACGATGCTCATCACGAAAAACTCGTGAGGAACGAATAAATATTTCATTTTTGAATCATCCGCGAAGCTGAACAAATTATAAACGTAAATTGATGTCTCGGGGAAATAAACAAAATGAATGCAAAGCCCGATGGCTGAACTGGCCAGCATTCCTCCATAGAGTACGAGAATGATCAAAATATGAAGATTTGCATTCTTGGTGAACCGGTTGGTTGTTGATCTGTGAATATCTTCATCAATACGCAACCATTGCTCGTAGAGTGAAGCCACAGCATTTTCTTTACCATACAGACAAAAGATGGAGTTCATTATCATGATGCACGCAAAAACCCAAACAGCTTCCGACATGGTCCTTAGTGCGGTCATCTCGGCCGTTAGAATACTAAGGGTGAACTTGACGAGGACATGGAATGATTCAAGGATAAAATACCAGGCCGAAATCCTGTACCACCACCAAATATTACCATTCTTCTTTACACTGATTTGAGGGAAGTTGGAAGTGTCTGATGGATATCCTCCGGTGATACCTATCCATTTGAGGAACCAAAGCGACATCGACGCCATTTCATCTTCTAGTGATAGTTTCGTTAACCACCTGCGAAGGCAATAACAGCAATTTTATGAACTTTACGAGATTCTAGATAAAATGCACTCCAGATAATATATAGGGTAGGGTGGGCTAATACGTCCATTCGAGCGAGTGTGCTGTTTAGACCCATCCCTTAACTACATGAGCGTGTGACTCCCGAAGCACGCCCACTAGTCGGAGTGGGGCTAAGTAGCACACCTTTGAGACAAAAGGAAACGTCAATCCATAAAAGAAAAAGTGTGCCCCAGGGAAGGCTAGCGGTTAATAGCTGCACTAATACGCCCCACCCCCTTCACTACACGAGCGTGGGAACCTCATAGCACAGCTCCTAATGGGGGCCTATTGACAAACTTCTCCAAAGTGGGAAGTATTAGCCCACCCTACCCTACCAGCATTCTAACAATCACCGGATTTCTGTACATAGATTGCTTAAGGATATATAACAAACTTTACGCAAATAGATAATTAAGTCACTCACGATTCAACCATTCGCTGAATGAAATTGTTATCTGGAGGTCGGTTAAGTTTTAGAGCACTCGTACTGGAAAATTCTTCCATGTTGAAATTCGTTATGCTTCGGGAAGCTGCAGACGAATTGTAATATCCAGGGCTCCGCGGACCGCCACGACCTAGAACTTTGTGCGATGTTCTTCATCCACCCTGAAATTGATACCCAAATTGTCGAAAACTTTCGTTGGGTATTGTTATAATCACGAGACAAATTTAGTCAAGTCTGACTTCTAATTTCAACGATATCAATGTTTCAACCCATAATTTCGTTCCAAGCCTTTGGACATAGGCAACTAAAGAAACGAACGACGGATTGACAATGACCAACGTTTAGTTTAACTCGTTACAGCAATTTGTTCCATGCTGGTATTAAACTGCCAGTCAAAGAGTTCACCCGATTTTGCTCAATTCAGACAATAAATCAAATTACTTTAATTGGAGGTAATTTGTCAAACTGTCTACACTTAACTCATGGGTCATGAGACAACGGCATGGGTCAGATGTATCGAAGAACTAAAGTAGAAATTAGACTACACGTGATTGTGAGATGGTAAACGGTACAGCTGATACTTACCAATACTAGAAAGTCAAAATAGACTGGCTATTAATAGAAATAAGATTGGGCATGCTCATGGTAGTTATGAATGTCTGATATTTAAATGACGTAGTCAAATTCTAGTATGAGCTGTAGTATCCCCTATCTGCCGCTGAAGGGAGAAATGCAACATCGAAATAAAGAGGTCTAGCCGAATCGATTAAGAATCCCTACGAAATTATAATCGAAAGCGAAAATGCCTAGAATTAATGAACGATGATTGCGAAAATTGCTGTTTAAGAACCACTTTCATTATTTAAGGCAGCCTTAGAGTCGACGTTGATGAACTTTGTACGCCAATTTACCATTATTGCGCTAATATTATAGACGATATAGAAAAAACACATTATTAGGCGAAGTTATGTAACCAAAAATTGTTTATTTTAAAATAATCGACTCAAATACAGGTTGGCGTAAACACGCTTTGACAGTTGACTGACAAGAGAGGCATTTTCAATCCCTAATCTACCTGGTGCATCTAGCAATTAACACAATCCGGATTGAACCATAATTCTGGACGGAGAAATTGTGAGCATAGCGGTTTTCATAAATGAGTAAAATCCACGCACATGAAATGACGTTGATAAGCGCCAGTTTATTCCTCCAGAATTTACTAATCTGATAATTACTAATCAGATTAATTTATAGTAGTCAGTGGTTTAAATTAAGAGAGCGTACGATTGTAAACTAGGCTTGCATCAATGTTTAATATAATTGTGCCAGATAGCACTGCCTATCTTACAATCTATTTCTAGGAAACTGAGAACATTCTCTGCGACCTATTTCGAATATTTCATTATCGAATTTACAATAATTCGAATAATTCGATTAGACCTAAAATTCCACATCGACATAAATTGTTCTACTCAATCCAAAATCCAATTAACGACAATAATCGAGTCGATAGAACAAATTTTACTTTATGACGCAATATGTACAATTAACAAGGTAACCCGTGGTACTGGTGTGCTATAGTCTGTATTAAATTTGGAACTAACAACAGGGCTTACCGTAAATGACCGATTAAATGACCGAGCATTTAATTAAAATTTGAACTCTATGGCCCGGCGTTTATCACCCAAAATTAGTCAGGGGTTTACTAAGGGGACTCACTACTTAAAAGTTTCACAGATTTTATCGGGTTAACGCCTTTGATCAAGATTGGCTAATTGTCATTCACTATACAAATTAGTTCATTAATAGGTTTGCAGAAGGAAATTGACCTGCGATATTATAAATGTACAGAAGGTCAAAGCACTACTCTTATCGATGAAAAAGAAATTCCCGTTCTTGAATTTTATCTCGCGTAGAGTCTCCACCTCTCTTCTTAAAAGTGGGTCAGACACCTGTCGAGTGGATTTAATTACATAAATGGATTTCTCATTTGCAATCCCCATTGGAGTCATCAGCAGAAACATTCGAATCATTCCTCCGACCGAATTCCCGACAAAAAGTAGATTGACTACCCCTGGAAACCTCATCCAAGATCTGACTGCTGTGTAAGTGATGAGTGTGATGAACGAAATCAGAATTACTTGGAAATTATTGATGTAAGTTTTGAACCGTTGATTAAAATTGAAAATGATGAATTGAAGTTTCTTGTATTCTTCCACTGCCAATTTTGGATTTTTTTCCATAAGGTACTGAATCATGTGAAGCATTGTGAGAACTTTTTGGGCGAAGACCACCATAAATATTTCGATTGGAAATATTTTGAACCAAACGATGCTCATCAAGAAAAATTCATGAGGAATGAAGATATATTTGATTGTTGAATCTTTTGCAAAACCAAACAAATTATAAACGTAAATTGATGTTTCGGGAAAATACACAAAATGGATACAAAGTCCAATCACTGATCCAAGTAGCAGTGCTATGTAGAACATGAGAATGGCCAAAAATCGACGATTGTCCTTCTTGGCGAACCGATTTTTCACAGATTCGTCGATGTCTTCGTCTATTCCAAGAAATTGCGTGTACAATGAAGCTATGGCATCTTCCTTCTTGTGCAGACAAAATATTGAATTCAATATCATGAATCCACAAAAAACCCAGACAGCTTCGGACATTGTTCTTAATCCCGACATTTCAAGCGTAATTATTCCAATAGAAAATTTAACAAAAACGTGTGAAGATTCAATGATAAAATACCACGCTGACAGTTTGTACCACCACCATATGTACCCAGTTCTTTTTGCTTTTATTTCTGGAAATCTGGAAATCTCACATGGAAATCCGCCGGTGAGTCCAATCCATTTAAAGTACCATTTTGACGGGGCCGTCATATTTCTTGACGTCCAGAGTTCAATGAACCTCCTGTGGGAAAATGCAACTTGAAATTAACTCTTGACATTTTCTGAACCGTATTAGAATTATTAATAGCAATGATTTCTTTTATCTTGCTTCTGTTTTTAAATGAAACACACCCTATGTATGTTTGTGTTATTTATTTATTTATTTACAAAGATAACGCCCTCGGTTGAGGTCATTATGTTATCCGATTTCGTTTAGATTACCTAAATCTGTATTTGATTTTCCTCCACATAGTTTGCCGTAAACGTAACAATCTCCACATTGGCCAAATCAAACAATATGATCCCTCTTCTTGAATGGTATTGCTAGAAATGTCTGATATTTTAATGTATTTGATACAATACACTCATCCGGTCTTCAGAATGATTTACATTGATTCTGCTGGGAGTATCGGCAGTACTGCTAGTGTATTGTGATTAGTTTGGTATCGACAGTCCAACTAACTGTCGATTACCGACAGTAACGCGCAAAATATAAAAACTATACAGTTTGGAGTTTAATGTCCGGTTATATGTATGTACAGAATCCATGTACAAAATGTACTTTTCTCTAAAACATGACAAACAAGATATTCCTCGAGTTTGTTTAAAAATTGACATCAAAACCGTTCTGAATTCAGTAATGAAAGCCATATGTGGTCTATAAATATGGGAGATAACCTAGCCAAGAGTCACGCCCACACAAACTCTTTTCATTGCATGCCGATGGTGTCCTCAATATCTCACAAGGTATGGCTTGGCATTGTTTTCACTTAAGGTGCCTATTCGGTGTTAATGATGCATAGCGTTTTGTCGGCATGATCATTGATTGTCTTACATACCAGATTACTTAAGGAAATATTGACCAAAAAACCGTATGTTGAGCCTATAGTACCCGTCTCAAATTAGTATAATCTAAACAGTCGACCAGTTTTCAGAAATTTTGTACGCTAGTGGGAATCTCCCTTGCAGTATGCTGACTTAAAATTGGCATTCATTAGTGGCGATCCAATGATATTGTTGATTCCAGAATTAATGACTGAAAAAGACGGGAAGTTTATTAATATTGAAGTGACACGCTGATGACATCGACAATTACGGAAAGACATGGGGCCGATTTCAATATTGAATTTCCCTACATTTCCTGGAATGCAACTGGCATGTATGTATGGCAAAAAATGGCCAAGAATGGCTATCACTATGAGAGAGACTCGAACTACTTAATTGTGAAACCACGAAAATGCTAGGAGTTTACATGAAAACAAAATAGAATTCTGAAAAGTCAAAGTTTAGGCTTATTTTAGCTGAAATGCCGTAGAAGTATAATTAATGTCCGTTTAATTTTATATGAGGGGCCGATGTCGGGAGGTGTGCCTTTCTTCGAATGGCGTCTATTTCTGGTTTATGAATTAATAACGAAACAATTAAGGTTAACTCCGACCAATGTTGAACATGGTTTGTTTACGACAAGAAATGTGGCAGAAAAGTTCTTATTCATTATGTAAAGGAATTTCCGGTGAACACGAACACCACTTGAACTCCGGGTTCTCTCGCATCACGACGGGGTATACCGTAAATGATCTAACAAAGCTCTGGTGCCGTTTAGAACGAGTGCTCAAATGGAGCCCCGGTCTTTCTCCAGCGTACTACATGTAACCTAATGGAGAAAGTGGTGAAAGTCTTTGACATCTGAACCCACCTGAATGAATAGAGCGCCGGGGCTCTATTAGGTAATTTACGGTACTTTATAATCTAAATTAGACATAGCTCATTTTCCACTTTTATCAACAATTTAATCCGCGTAAATCTCTTGATATTACAAAAGTACACAAAAAAGTTTAATAGGCAAAATTAAAATGAGCTGAAACAATAAAAACATGCATAATGACCATGTTATCATTCGCATGTACCAGAATATTTTGATTGCTGGTTTGACAACTTGATTAAACAAAAACACCGAAACTCAAACTGAAGCTCGCAGCAGTACGACTGCTACATGTCTGTACAGGGTGGTTCATAATATTCAATGACACTCCAACAGAGCCTAGTGGAGGGAAAGTGAGATGTAACATTCTGTAGTTGGAGTAGGACCAGCATAATTTTATAAATTCGCGATTGGATTAGGTAATCTTGTACTGTACAAATAAAAATGAAAATGAGGATATACCACACTACTCTTCCAACAAAATCACTGGATAAATTTCCAGAGAAATAAAACAAAAACAATGCTGCATCCAAACACTGCATTTCACATTTACCTTTAACTTGATCATTATTTCCGTGTGCTATATTGTTTAGAGATGATTAAATGACACGACCAGGACCAATTATTCTTGGAAATCCCGTCTACGCGAAAGAACAGGTTTGACCACGCATGAGTAATTCCTTTATCTGTATTAATTATGTGGTAGCATCATAAATGTGTGTGAAAGACATAATGCATAAACAATGTAATACAGTCGACAACTGGCAGTTTGACCACCTACCTAATAGTAGTCAGGGTTAGACTGTCGTCTTCATAAAACAATAATGCAAAATAGTAGTGAAATAAAGGTGCAAATTTTCCATAATGAAAGTCACAGTGACTATCAGTTTTTAGAATTTATTGTTCAAGGGATTGGAATAACAGTAATCGGTGGTTTCGGAATTTTGGGGAACATTTTGACAATCTTTGTGTTGATACGTCCGCAAATGAGGTCATCCATCACGTACCTTCTACTGGGACTCACTGTTTTTGACCTCATATTCCTTGTCCTCAATATTTTAATTTATTCCCTTGTGTCCGTCTTTTCTTATTTGGAAATAGCAGAGACTTACCAGATGACAATGGATCCAGTTGCTCATCCAGCGCTTGTCTACATCAATGATACAGGTTAATGTTACTTAATATTATCAGTATCGCCATTAAAATTAGAAATGACACGATAGTAAAGGTAGCGCAGCGTAGCAATACGAGGGTGCCTAACTGTCACAAGTCGGGGTTGGGGTTTGACTCCCTGTCCTGGTATATCTCAGTCCAGTTTTTCCAATGTACTGTGAGGTTTCTACCTCGCATGCATGGGATTCTCCCACTTTCGCTTTCATAAAAGTGCCCTAATGGGGTAGGAAAGTTCGGGCCCCGCGAGGATGCCCAATGACGGTTTAAAATACATTGGGTGTAGTGTGTAATAGTGCAGTAACGCATTCGTCAATGTGAGGTGAATTCCTAATCTATACAGTAGAGTCCGGGGCGTTCTCCATCGTTGACATGGACGATAAGCCATTATTTGATTCAGAATGTGCGATATATTTTTTAGAAATGCATTTATTTTTGTACACAACAGCTCAGACAGCGTCCGTTTATTTCACAATTTTGATCGCGTTGGAGCGATACTACATTGTTAGATGGCCCCTGACCTCACGTCTCTACTGCACTTACGAGAGATGTCGACTTTACTCCGTATTTGTGTTCATTTTTGCCTGTACGTACCAGATTCAGAGATTTGTTTCTCCGCAAGAACAAATTCGAATTGACCGAAGTTACCTTCTCACCGAATGCCCTGGCCTAGTCATTTCAAACGAAACTGAAGCAGAACCTGCCGCTGATGATGACTACGAGCAGTATTTTTTCAGATGGCCGTACATGACTTTTATAATGATACTCCCTTCAGTCATACTCATCCTACTAAATTGTCTAATTTGGCGAGAGGTAAGCTTAATTTCTTTTATTCGTTGATTTTTGAGGTAATTTTTTTAACAGCGAATCCCAGAGTAATCTAAAGTGAATCAGGATCTCCTGGGCCTAGTCATGAGTTATAATTTCATTTTACTCCGATTTTTTGCTCGCTGGAATATATAGTGTGATCGATAGCTCTACGGCCGCTTCAAATTTCATTCAAAATGTTTGTGTCAGTTTTTCCGGAAATCTCAACCTCGGGCTGTAGTGGTAGTGTTTATTATGAATCATTCTGCTGAGAGTATTAGTCTGTCATTTCTCATTCAGTCCAGTCGACATCCATAAATGACTTTATTGAGACATTCAGAATCATTCCTCATGAGATTAAGAATTTCCACTGTTTCCCTAGAATCACAAATACATACTAGGGGTATATATTCGTGGAATAGGGGCCTTCGGATTTAATTTGCGAGTCTACCATTTGTCTTATCGATGAATTATTAATTTGTAGAAGGTGAAAAATTCCGTTCACGATTTTTACCCCGAGCAGTCTCATAATGCAATTACACTATGTATGTATGTCACGTAATTAATTGAAGAGGATGTAGTAATTTTATATAAGAAATTAAATAACAATCTTAAAAAAACCTGCATTACACAGAAAATCTCTGTTTTTTTTAGGAAACTCACGCATTTAGCATAATAGTATTGAATTGCAAATATGCCAAAACTGACGGGAGCGTTACCAGAAAACGTAACCTTACAACAAGGTTATAAGTACCAGAATGCGTCAATGAATGACGGGTACCAGTGCGTCAATGGTAGAATATGTAAGGAAGTTAGCACTTATGCTGGAACTTGATCACAAGAAATGTTTACGTTATGATCATACATGGCTACTAATTATTTTAATCCCGTTTTCAATTTAATTAGGCTTTTCGCCATAGTATTCACAGCATAGTGCTATTTTCATATTTCTAAAGTATTTGTTTATATCATATTAGTTCATTGTATATTTATAATTTCAGCTAAGGAAGTCCAATCGAAGACGTTCAACCTTGACATTGTCGGAGACAACGGACAACGAAGGGAAGGAGCATTCTCTGACCGTTATGCTCCTTGCTGTGGTCACAACTTTCGTCTTATGCCAATCGGTTTATTATATAATGGCGATTCTTGAAGCCTTTCAACCATGTACCTGGGAATCACTAAAGTTCTATTTAATCCCAATGGATTTATTTCTCATCACAACAAACTCTTCCGTCAACTTCCTCCTCTATTGTGTATTTGGAAGTAGGTTCCGGGAACAATGTAAATCCTGCATTTGGAAATTACGTGGATTTCCTTCCCAGAAGACTTTTATTACGAGTTGACAAAGACCGCCGATGTAATGAAATTGTCGTATTTCGAATATGATGGATGACGCCTGGTGTCAGAGCAAAAGTGAAATGGTACAAATATAAAACATTATTGCCATATGGCGATCCATAATCTACATTCATTTTGGGCGCTTCCGCAAATATTCAGGCGAGATAAGCTATGTGATATAAGATAGAGAGTTAGGGAAATCGACTAGTAATATGTCCGTGCTAGTTGGAAACGCTGAATGATGTAGCGCGCGGAGTTCAAAGTTCACCATTTCTGCGTTCAGGAATTTATAGGTTGGACGGGTGAAGGTGTTAAATGCTTATGTATCACCCTATAATCTGAATATCTGGCAGATCCTATTTATTTGACTTATTGTTATCCTATAGGTTTGTACCAGTACCTAAGATGGCGTGAGAAGTATGGCTCTGTAATTGAAAATTATGACTCCTGAAGTGGTCGTCGGTGTGACGTTCTTTGGGTGTTTCCAGGTAAATGTATAACAGTTCAGCAAAATTAGCTCACTGATAATAAACTTATTCCCAATATTGGATTTTTACAGAAATTCGCCGGATCTGGAAGTCTGGTCTGCTTGTATTTGAGAGAGAGGAGGCTATTCGTGGGTCGTGGTGATTGTAATTCGTGTTTTCTCAGGAGGGATCCCTGAAACTACTTGTATTCCTTTCATGAGGAATTGGCTGTTTGAAGAATTACCGCACCAGGTCAGCAAAATTGCCGGAGTATAAAAAAGTTATGGAACAAAAGAAACATTAATAAAAGTTTGCAACTTTTTACTAATTAATTTGTACTTTTCATCAAGCGAGTTTAAAGTTCGGGTATGCCCGTGGGCCAATCCCAGGAACTGTTACCTCATTTATTTGAATGTCCCCAAAATATGACAGTATTCTAACACATTTTTTCATACTTTATGTCCATATTGATCAAAATAAATAAATTTATTTAGTAAGTGCATGTATCAATTATAATTAAACTGCTAAATTAACAGTCTGTATAATAATGAGGTCTGTAACAGATGTTACTTGGATATCAATGACTTCAGACACACGCCCATGTTACGAGGGGAGCTCAAGATATTTTGTCGGTCGCATATAAGGAATTCTTTCTGTAACATCTGGGTATTTTTTATTATTCACAATGCGATTATAAAGTTCTGTACCAAATTTGAAGCAATCTGGTCAAGAACTGTTTCTCCCAGAGCCGGTTTTCGGAAGGCTGACAAAATTCGGCAGCTTTCACTTTGTAATAATTGCTGAAGCAAATTCCCTTCAGGTAATTATCCAGGTCACCCAACGGATAATAGTCACTAAGAGTATAGGCTTGGGCTGTAGAGGGGTGAAACATCTCCTGGTACCCATCTTCCAAAATGGCAGACCTTGCAACCATGGAAGTGTGACTTGGTACATTGTTGAGCAAAATGCGACTTTCCTTTGTGCCACATAGTCCACTCCCCTTAAGTATCCACTTATTCAAATTTTTTATGGTATTGATCTAGGATGCTGTGGTAATTGGCTCTTAGTTGGCATGTATTCCAGGCGGGCATCACCTTCGCAGTACCGGAGAACTGTAGCCATGGCTTTCCCCGCCGACCTTTCATTTTTCACTTTCACCGGAGCGGGAGAACAGGATACCTCCATTGCCTGGATCCAATTTTTGTTCCTTAGTCAAAAACATAACACCAGGTAGCGTCTTCAGTCGCCACGGTAGATAAAAAGCCCGGTTCATCTTAGATAATGTCCAATAAGTTCTCTTGGCAGAATTGAAATTTTTTTTTCTTATCCGAAAGGAATTTTTGGAACCCAACGCGCAATTATTTCTCTCAGAACTAAATTTTAAGTCGGGATGATGCGAACACTACGAGTTTAAATCCCTAAACCTTTGGCTAAAATGCGTACCATAATTCGTCTTTCCGAACGCACAATTTCTTCCCATTTTGACCACGTTTTGCTCGTCAGTGCCTGAAAGTTGACGCCCAGCCGACTGCCATCTTCGATTGATCGCCTCCCCGCTTAAACTCGAGTCTTGACAATTGTGCGTAACGATGGAGCATCGGTACCACCATAGTTGACCAATTTTTGGTTGGTGAATGTCACTAGCGCTGTCATTTTATGAGGTCAAGAAATTTATAATGACAGGGTACTAAATTTTCATCGAAATCATGGCTCGACTCCAGAATAGGATGTTCAAATCGCTCTGGGAGAAACCAAATTGCTTCAAATTTGGAACAGAACTTTAAAATTGCATTGTGAATGATGAAAAATACCCCCATGTTACAAAAACGAATTCTTTATATGCGAACGACAAAATATATTGATCTCCCGTCGTATTTCATATCATCCCGCAATAGTATGGTGCTTCCAAGCCATTTTCGACATTTGGAGTTGGACACAATGTTTGGATGTCGTTTCAAGGAGGTCCTTAGCCATTTGACATTTGAGTATATTACAACTTCCAGCAATACCCGATACTTTCCAAGAACAAAAAGGAAAGCCAATCTATCTTCTACAGGATATACTGTAACGTTTGATCAAACAGCACGGCGGAAGTTATATTTCTATAACTATAATTAGTGTGATTTGCTGTTTTTAATTCTGACTTAATCATTCCATTCTAAATATATATGTAAACATTTGGTTCTGCAACGCATCAGACAACAAAATCTGAATAAATGGCCACACGACACGGTAATAATTCGCGTTGACAGGTGTGTCATCAAGATTAACTCTGGTCTTCATAGCACGTGTTACTGCTCGTTAAGTTACTGGTGTCGACAATTCTCCCTCTGTAAAAATTATTTCTTTAGGTGCATGTTTCTGCAGTTGTGTTTTGCGTTTCGAAGCATGACGATGACGATATGACCGCATCCATTCAATCACGTGAACCAATAAATGTTGGTCTCCAATTGTTTTAAACTACATACAAAATTGCATCATTATGTCCAGCATTTTCAAATTTTGAAGACTTATTTTTGACATATTCGGCAAAAATGTAGGCAAAACATGATGTTGTCACGTGCCAGCCCATTGTACTGGAACAACACATGGCGAATTTGGAGGACGTCCAGTCAAGTCCAGGACCCGACGCGACGTCTAGAATGAGGTTTACATGTGAACGTCCGCATCTTTGACTTTTATTTCTGTTGCTCAAACGGGTTTTGTCTGGTACTGATGTAATTTAAGCAACTAGTAAGAACCTGTTTCATGTTAAGTCTGGTAATTTCCAGATCAGCTATTTTAGCGGCCAAACGCGCAGATATATGGTCTTGAGTTGATATCTACTTATAAATACGCAACCGCCACAAGCTAAGGATTTTCTGAGGTCATTAAAAGTTTCCAATTCTGGAAAGCAACAATACCAAACTATTGCATTGTCACAACTAACCCGTGAAACCTCTTTGTTACAAACATACCCTTGAGTAGTATAGCGCAACTCCGAACGAGCATCAAATGTCATAGGGTAAAACAACCACCACAGTAATGTCAGAACTTAGCAGTCCAAAAAACGTGCTTTTTACTAATACTTAAATTTATTATATTTCTTTTACAGTAGGTAATAAAAGAAGTCCAGTTAATTTACGCATAATCACATCCTGAACATTTTAATTTATTCAATGAGAGTTTAAGAAAAAAAATCGTATATAAGGGATAAGAGCAGAGTTTAATCTTTGAAATGCGCTATAGTAAACGGTATCTCAAAATTGGAAGTAGGGTTTATTAGAAGACTACTGGTCGCACTTTTCAAATACTCATGGTTCAGATATTATTTTTTTGAAATTCTAACAGATTTCTCTAAATATCAGGATCAATTCTCGGCATTATCACCAGAGATTTTTCAATGAGCCGTTTCTATTCTCTACATCTCGATTTTTCCAACCTACAGTGTAATAACTAAATATGAATTCCAACAGTATTGAATAAGATATTTTGTTTCTTTCACATTTTTCTTCAAATCAAAAGCTTTTATTTCATTGGCGGAGTTCAATTTTACAAACAAAAATATACAGACGTATGTATAAATTCAACGCAATTAAAACATGTCGAATGAATGAATGAATTAGACCTTAAAATTTTCAAAATTATCACAATTGAAGAGCAATGATAGATTATGAACAGCCGCACAATGAAAAAATGCCGAGGCTTTCTAGGCCTTTTCCAAGCTCTTGTGGCTCTTCATGTTGTGAACCGAATAACGGTTGTACAACCCCCAAATGCTCATCATCAGTTTCGCATTGTATTTCGCCGGTTGATGATTATTGAAGTCTGGAATTTAAAACAGGCACATTTTAATTTTATTTCATTGGCATTTGCCGCCAAGGTGCTATAAAAGATCGTCTCATAATCTTGTAATGAAGTGGATAATTGTGAGACGACAAACGATAAGAGAAAGAAAACCAATTTTCCGAACGATTTCTACCTTGTCTATCAAAGGGATCAAGCCTACAACGAAGGACCAAACAGGGCTATTTAACCAGTAATTAAGCGACATTGACAGTGGTAAATAAATTGACTCGAATATTGACTGTGTTACCGTTCAAGGCAGCCGATCCGCCATCTGGAATCGGTGTGGCGGAAAAATTCCCATTTTTGTCATCGTTGATTCTATCGCGGACTTTGTAAGCCGCGTAGGCACCCATTGGAATGGACATCTTTGGATGTTCAAAAATGTTCTCCGAGAAAGTTTCTATCCCACAGACTGTACACAAATGTTTAAAAAATATCACGGTTTATAGCATATCTGAATGAAATTTTATTTTTAAAACTTAGAACTCACAGGCACTCTAAAAGGTAGGTTAAATATTCCACACAAAAACAATGAAATAATTAAAATTTACGAAAGAAATATACTGAATTGAAATTTTGTCATGCCATTCGTATCTTGCCGTCTGTGCTTTGAGATACGAATATGTATGGCATTCTTGATAATTGGTTTCCGAATTAATTGACATAAAATTTATATCTTAAATAAGCGCATTCCAAGATGATTAAATAATTGGGAAATTCATAAAAATGGACATTTCATCAAAAATTGATCCATCAAAACTTACTTAGACAACTGATGAAATCAGCGATTTGGAATAGTGGGTTTCTCTGGTGAATCTGGCTGCCGACAATACTATCGTGGTCAGTCGTAATTGGAGCTCTCATATAAAAGTAGTGAATCCGAAGGTGGACAGATAAAGGATATTATTTAGCGATTCTTGCTGAACTTGGATTTGTGCTAACTTTTCCTTGGCTGCACTTATTTCAATGGAAAATTATAATGTGCATGCATGAAATCAAGTTTTCAGTGCGTGATTTTCCTTCATAAGAATTATCACACTTTTAAGTATTAGAAGATTCGAAACAAGTTTTGTAAGGAGTTGATTTGGAGGTTTGGACTTTGAGGGGGCTTGGAGAGTTGGCGACGACTGGGCTGATAAAACTTGATTACATTTTATATTATACACTTTAAAGTCAACTTTATTTTGTGTTAGAATTATTGTATGGACCAGGACCTCACGACGAAATGGACTTTGTGTTTAACCCAGACAAAAAAAAATATTCTGCGATCAGTAAATATGCAGACGTCACTTGTAAATACAAAAATTCAACTAATATCCCTCGAGTCTTTGTCAAATCATTCAAGATCACATTATGACGCAGAAATATTATTAGCAGGTGTAGTAGCAAAGCAAATGAGCGGTTTCGAAATTAAATTATTAACTTGTTCATTTATGACTATGACTAACTTGAAGTAGTCAAAGACCGGTCCGGAACAGTATTTATTCTATTAGAAGCCCGGGGCGTTTATTCATTCCAGGAAGTTGAGAGTTAAAAATCTTTTACCACTTTCTCCATTAGGATGTGGAGATGGAGATAGCTGGAGAAAGAATAGGCTTATTGTAGAATGGCGACTTATATTAAGTGGCGATTCCACATGGTAGCAAATGTCTGCAAATAATCTGCAATTCTGCAATTTAGTGCCGGCTCTAGTGCAAACAGGGTTAAAATTTTATAGCAGAAGTTGTTCTAAAAGCCGATGCAGGTATTTCCTGCTATGTATGATTGCCAAGAATTACAGGGCCATGTGGAATCACCCCTTGAGAGACCGAATAAATACGATAAGACAAATCTTGATTTGACATTTCCAACATTTTGCAATTAAACAGGTAAGCTGGACACTGGACACATCGCATCTCTGATATTGTTAGAAAATGATTTATTTCTCATTCTAATTTAAAATTTGATATCTCCATAGAAATTTCTCAACCAATTAACTATTTCAATAATATTTTAACGTATTTGTAAGAAAAATATGGCATTGGTTATGACAATACTACAGAACATTAATCCACTATATCTATCGATGAAATAAAACGTTCCATTTTCGACTTGAATTGTTCTCATTGAACGGAGTTCCTTTCGTAGCAATGTATCTTTGGTTGAGAATCTGTGTTCCAGAAATTTCTGTGACTTGTGATACATGAGACCCATGGGAGTGAAAATTACAAAGATTCTTTGAATCCCAGCCACTGCATTTCCAACAAACAAACCATTGAGCATGATGTGAAAAAGATGACGTTGTCGCACAAACGTATATGTCAATAGCGAAATGAATACGATGAATCCAAGTTGAAAAATGAAAATGTACCACTTGAAGACGCCGTTAAATAATTTCATGATTCTGACTAATTTTTTGTAGAGAACAATACAACTCCTTGGATTCGATTTCATACGCTCATTCAATAAGTCAATCGCAAAACTCACACGTGTCACAAACATAATTAAGAATATTTCAATCGCCATGATTTTGACCCAGATGGCTGTCATGAGTAGAAATTCATGAGGGACGAACAAATATTTTATTGGTGACGCACGACCGAAACCGAACAAAGTGTAAACGTAAATTTCGGTATCAGGAAATGTTAGGAAATGTACCGGTAAACCGATTGAAGATCCAACCATTAGATTTCCAAAGAAAAGTATTAGTCCGAAAAACGCTTGCCTTTCTGTCTTGTCAAACTTTTCGAAAGATTCTCCAGGTAAGAAAAATCTTAGATTTTCTTTGAGTAACACAGATTCAGTGAAAAGTCCTGCCACTGCTTTTTCGTTAAAAAGATAACAGAGAACGACGTTCAGAATACCAAGTCCAGTTCCAACCCAAACAAATTCTGTGATTGTTTTGATAGTTCCAACGTCACCTTCTATAATATTCCAAATGAATCTGGACAGAATGTGTACGATTTCAAAAATTAGGAGCCATGATGTAAATCTGAACCAATTCCAAATCCATCCTGTCCGTTTCACACGGATTTCCGGGTATTGGTCAACATCTGCTGGAAATCCTCCAATGAGTCCAATATATTGAAAGAACATTAAACCCGCATTTCGAGATTGAAACCATTCATCCGAGAATTTTCGGACTTTCCCAATTGTTACAGTTTCGCGAAAATGTTTGATATGGGAGATGTACATTTTGAGGTTCACTTTCCAATGCATACTGCTGAAATGTGACGATAGCAGTTCGACCTATATATTCGTGTAATTTAATTTTAACCCAAATGAATGAATCCTACACTTGAAGCAAAAATAACTATTATTTTAGGGATTATTTCGTGTTTGTCAATTTCGGGATGAGTTTATGTAACCTACAGTAATTTTGAAACAATCAAGACAATTGGCGCAGGACAATTTTAGCGTAGGAATAACTTGTAATATACAAAGTCATCAACTCTGATTCGTTTTCGCAACATTTACTAAAGTGTACTATTTCAAATTGGCCAATTTTGTGTCCTGATTTTAAAATAATCACCGGAAACAACTTGACAGATTTCTATAATTTCGGTACTGCTCAACAACAAGTGAGCAAATGAAGTTTCTATGTATTGCTACTGACATGACTTACGTGTCCTTCAATTCTCTTAAATAATAACTCAAGGTTTGCTTTTGAAATTTACGGAATTAATAAATACATAAATCCCATTTTAAAGGTTCACAAGTACAAAACCGACAAATTCTGCAAGGCAGAAGCAGAAGACAAGGAAAGGAGTTAAAGTGAAATAAATATATAAATGGTGTGGAACATGCAAAGTGTATCAAATTGTTAGAATTCAAATCATGTATTCAACTAAACCGTGTTTATTCAATAATTTCACCTTGAACGACAATGCCAAATTCTTAAATTAGAAATTATGAACATGAAGAACATGTCTGGCGCTGTTTAATTCAAAACTTCAAAACTGGAAACCTTCAAATCCCCTTAATTTTTAAGTGGTTCGATCGATTGTTCTAAGTTAGGGTTGGAAATTGACGACATGCCTACGACTTCAGGGCGTGTCCTGTGAAATTATGTCAACATATAATTTCACACTGGATGGAAAGCACTACAAATCTCATATAATTTTGCATTTGCAACCAATCTTAAATTCCCACACTTATGCCAAATTTTTTCCCCGTCTTGCGGATGGAATTTTCGACAAGAATGTTTCTTGAAACAAATTTCCTGAAACTTCCATTTTACAAATGTCAAATTTCAAAATGAATATTTGTTTAGCCGGTCACCTTACTAATGGAAAATTATTACGATTTTGAGAATGAATGCGAGGATTCAAAGAGTTACTTGACCGACATGATGCTGCGTAATTTTCACATTGCCAAAACAAGGATGAGGTACCTGTAGTTGCCCACTACTGAAATGTCGTAGACACAGCCTTCGATAAGATTTAGGAATAATCGTCTATTCACATTTTGGTGATTAATTTCGCGGAATAACCTTACAAATTAATGTTGTTCCCACATGACGGACTTACAAATCGTAATTGAATTATGAGTTCATGTGACACCAGGAAAGAAACAATTTTTTGTTTTGATTGACAATGTCTGTCCGTCATGCAAGATAAGGCGAAAGTGAATGAAAGATAATGCGACAACGAATGAACTCGTCCACAATGATAACAAAATAAGTCAACAAACTATAATAAATTGTCACCACTCATTTAGGCAGGTAAATATTTACGTATTAGCTGATCTGCTAATTGACGTGCAAAATGGATGGCCGATCATAAATACAACTCGGGGTCAGGTTATTGAACGGAAAGGTTACCAATTTCTTGTTTTTTGTACGGACTGTTTTTGATTTCGGAAAGCCCCTCCCGTATTGTGACTGTTAAGCTAAATAAATAAATTAGCGGTACTTCAGAATTGAAATCCATTTCATATAAAAAGCCAGAGTTTGCCAAGAGCTAATCATACAATATTCCTAACTCAAACATACAAGTTGAAACCAAATATTTACCCAACTGTTTACTCAAAGTGACAACTCTACAGAAATTCTAATTTTGACTTTAAGTTTTCTATTTTTTTTGAAAATATCGGTTTTGAACTCCGAAATTGAGAATTTACTACTTTTGTGGCAAGTGTTCAAACTTAACAGTAAAGATGACGAAGATAACTATTTCCTTGGCGCTTTGTCTCTTCGCATTCGTGGGTTTTGTTCAGGCAGCTCCATCTGTCAATAAAATTCCGTTAGCTCTTCAAAAGTCACTCCAATCTAAATCACGTGTCAATATTTTGGTGTCGATGCGAGAGGGCACAACCGCAGCACTGAATGAGGTCGCCATTCGCACTTTTGACAACCGAGGTCAACAAGCCACTGCTGTTTACAATGCACTCACCGCCCAAGCTGCCAAATCGCAACAAGCTGTCCTACAAATGTTGAACTCTCCAAGACACTTCACTACTAATGTCCGAAGTCTTTGGATCACAAATCA
>JAQFYE010002006.1:0-19829 GCA_034694305.1 Protaphorura glebata | reverse complement strand
GTATAACACCAACCATGAATATTTGATGCCGATCGGAAAATTGAAGGGATTCCAAAAACAGAAATTTTTCATCATTCCCCAGCTGCATGATGTCACTTGAGAGCGCTCTCCAGTGACGTAGTAAAATCTATGACACGAGCAAAAACTTACATTTTCAAGCGCTGGCTCAGCTTGGCCAAACCTTATAGTTTATACCCTTGGGCATGCACACGAATAATCACGTTGAAAATTATTGAAATCTCGAGCAGTTTTACTTATGATTTTCTGCATTCGTCCAGTTTTTGGAATGACATCATTCGGTTTCATCCTGCCGACGTTTATTTTTTAAATGATATCAAAACCCCGCACACATATGACAAGGGATGAATCATAAATGATTTAGACTCTGTGACCGAACTGACCCTTCCACTATTTTAGACTTGATGTTAAACAAAGAAGTCAATCATCCATCTATCCTTCCCATTCCTTCTCCGACAGTTTCTACCCATCTGTATTTACTCAATGCAATTGCTCAAGCTAAGGAAAAGAAGTTCAGAGATCTTAGGAGATGAATCTGTCAGAGTGGAAGTACAGATGATAAGAGAAAAAGGCAAAGAAAGTCCAGACCGATGAACTCTGTCTTCTGGACTTATCCAGGATTGCACTCGCATGGAATGTCTACGATGGGACTTCTCCTCACATCTCATACCATCAACACTGCACTCAAGACCATGTACAGGGTCCCAAATATAAAACTCAAACGAAACCAAGATAGATTAACAAACCAATCGTTCGCATAATTGAAAAGGGTCACTGGAAACTGATTTGCCAAATTATTCTCGCACGGGTACGCGATTAACCTAGGAAAGTTGGTCTTCATTTGATTGATTTTGCTGGCAATTTTGAGGTATTTCGTCAATTCTGGACAAGTTTATTTCTTTTCTGAAAATTTCATTTCTTTTCCGAAAATTTAATTTTTTAATTATACAGGTAGGGAATTGTAGCAGACGGAAAATTCCGAAGAGAACTCAACTTTGCTAGAATTGGAAAAAACCAAATCAAAACTTTGTTGATGCACAGGTTGGTTTATGTTATGGATTGCCGAAGGGAGTAGTAACCGGCCTGAATAAACATCGGTTTGCGGTTTACGGTACGTTAACCTTATGCCTGATTTTTAGCGGCTGCGGTCACAACATATTTGGGACCCTACAATCTTCGAAGGGCAAAGCTAACGATTTCTGCAACCGAGGCGGCAAATCATTGCAAGAAACCGAAACCCTAAACCAAAACTTGGTACTGGTACCACAGGCAGACACTAGCACTAGGATACAACACCGGGCATCGTACTTACTTAGAAAACCCCGAAGTTCATCTTCCTCTTAAACTCTTTATATAGAGCACGCACATTAGAGTGCCTGACAAGAACACTTGATGAAGAAAAATTGAATGTAATGCCGAGTCAACATTTATCACAGCCAAGAGAAAAACTTCCCAGGGCAGGATAGAAGACTTCTTTCCCCTTCCATTTCTAAGGAAAGTACACAATACAGCATCCATATCCTGGTTAACCAGAAAAAATGTTTCCCCACAAAAACCACTGATACTGTTAATAAAATGTCTAACAAAGCAAACAACCTCCGAGAAGAATAGAACTACTGAATTAATAAAAAGTAAAGCAATGAAATCAGGAATCTTCCCTTGGGTACTCTCGGTAAGGGTTATACATTAAATTTTAAATGCAAGTATAATCAGTACTTACCACTTCTTATGGTGAGGGTACGATCCCTGGGACAGGCATGAAGTAGCAGAGGGGTTTTTCTTTACTTCCTACCGGGTACCCATCCTTTCTTTATAGGAATGACGTACCATGAACATAAATGACGACCCTCGTAAACTGAAATTATTACTAAATCCTTTGAACTCAAATTCAACACAAACCCATATATATGTAGTTGGATAAAAAATGTCGATTCTTTCTACGTTCTTATCCATCCAATTCCGCACGACATTGGCTTTGACCCAAGAAAACCATTTTCATTTACCCACTTGACAAGTTCACCAATTCAATATCAAACTTGAACCGAGGTTAGGCAAAGAATGTACATTGCGCGGTACTTCTCTAACACCACCACTCAGCACAAAATAATTCCAAACTAGTATTTACGGATTTAAAAGCATCATGAATGACTTTCCCGAAGATGCACTACGTAATTGGAATTGCATCATAAAAAATACGCAGACAAGACTCATTCGTCACCAAGTAGGTGTGTAAATAATTTATCAGTGACGACATTGTAATTGACATTTTGCAAAGAATTGATAACCTTTAACAGATTAGCTACGAATGTGTAAAGACGACCCACAGCTGCCCTTAAATGAATTTCAAAAAACCACACGGTAACCACAAATTGTGAATTTACTAGTTATATCGACGTAGTGATTTTAAAAGTACTGTCTCATTATGCACAAGTCACGGCTAATCAAAGAGCTCGAAATAGTAGAATAGGAATCGAATAGGTAGGAAATGGAAATGGAAATGACGAATTGCGAAACAAAGTTCGGAATCTGCTAGCTAAATATCAGTCATAGTGACAAACTGGCATCAACTCATTTTAAGAACTAACTGCAATTCGTATGATGATAAAAAAGTCCAATTCGTAATACACAATGGATTACTTAAAAGCAACCAAAAAATTGTAACAGGTTTCCACAAATGAGGAAACCATCAAAAAGAACCAAATTTCATAATATACAAAACCGCAATCTTAGATGAATACATCCTTCTGCTACGTTCACACTGTATATGTACATATATCCGCCAATTCGACTTTCCTGGCCATCCAATCAGCGCTGACAATAATCTCAAATATACGAAGCATCAACGTTCGCAAGGGATTGTCCCAGGATGGGGCCGGACTATGTGTTGGAAACTTTTTTATATTTCTGCAAAATCTCTAGAAAATATCTTGAGTCTTGGGCAGAGTAAACCAATGGCTTCAGTTCACTTTGAAGGTTTGAAGACCGGATTTGCCATATTCAACCATACCATTAACAAATTCCTAGGAGCATACTTGTGTGTGAATGTATGTGGAAAATAGATAAACGTAACTATAATATAAAATCCAATCCAATCCAATCCAATAGGCTTCGTAATTATATCTTGCATTAAAATTAAACTTGACATAGTGTTATAGATGTTTAAATATGGTAACAATACTATTCTTACTAAGGGGCACATTCCATACGCTAAATTAAAACCAGGCGAATTCTCCAAGGAAAATAAGTAGATGTTTGACCTCGCCTTATGGCAAGGGTCAATTAATAAGAGTATATCTATTCCCGGGAGACCATTGGAAGTATGTGTGAATGCATTATGCGAAACTCTACTAGTAGAGACTCGTACTTTGGACTCGGAAATCACGTGGGTGGTCCCGGTTTCGATTCCTACTGACGTCACTTTTTTCACCAACTTTATCTTCCATTAATTAAAAGCACTAATTTATGTGAGCCAGGGAAACAATAATGGCTTATCTAAACATACGCCTCAGCGTGGCAAATCCATTCAAAAATTTCGCCCGATTTTAATTGGTTTCAAGGATAAAAAGTCATCGTCTAGAGCCAACTCGCGTTTCACGACGCTTCCTTGTCAGAGAAAATAGTACAAAACAAGGAAGGCAGGAATGGTAAACCGCAATTCAAGTTGGAACTTGGAAAACCTGATTCGACTATTCTCATTTTTCGGTGGAACCGGAGCACGAAGTTGCTTTCTTGTGTTGGACTCGGATCAAATTATTTCATTTAGCCCCTGACAATGACAATGTATGTTACTACTTCAACTACCTCACAGACTCGAGTCTTTTTCTTCTTGTCTCATCTCTTATCTATTCATTACACAAGGAGGCTCATAAAATAAAATGAGGATGAAACACAATAAATTTCCTCTCTCTCCATCCGTAAGTCCCAACTTTCAACCAGCAAATTGCAATTGAACATCCAAGTCAGGCTAAGCCATGAACATTTAAGGTGTGCTTGCCTCATTCAGCCCAATCCCAACCAAAAAGAAATACATTTTCAGTCTAGATTTATTAGATCTTATTTGCTCAACTTTCCTTAATGAGTAATGAGTACCTGCCCAATATTTGTTACAATGAAAGAAAAAATCTCAATCTAGTATTTGCTTTCCTGTCTTTCTCCACAGTTCAATTTATTCTCTATATACCGCACTGCAGGCCATTTTCACTCACTACAACAAAAAGGCTTTCACTCATGTTCGTAGAAAGTATCCTCATATATAACGTAGAGACGATCTTTGTGTACAGCCTAAATCACAAATGATAGAAAACAAATTTCATACGGGGAGATCCGGTACACATCAGAGGTGATCCACGAAGTCTTCGAAAATAAAATAACAAAATTAGAGGTCTCCAAAAATTAAACAATTTTCAGATCAACGAGTGCACTGGGTGTCAAATATTTAATATAAGTTTTCAAAGTTTTAGCTACTGAAATATTAAAAGCCACTGCTCAAGCTCGTCCAATACGAATACGTATACCAAAATATGACTAAAACCTCAGTACAGCGTACCACCACTGGACAATAGGTATTATCCCGGTACGTCAGTTTCAAAGTTTGCAGTCAAAACTTTACTGTATTTATCAAAATATTCATCGTGTCGATGAAAATGCCGTGATATGAAATACCTTCAAGAGAACAACCTAAACAACCCGTTTCCATTCCTTCGTCAGTTCAGAGAAAACAAGGGAAGTATCGCGAAACGCGTGGCGTTTGAGATTCAATGGCTCAAAGCCAGTAAGAACTTGATTCATGATCCAAACTAACAAAGGAAACTAGGGCGGATAGCGTACAGTGCATTGTTATTGTTCCCAACCCCGATTCTCATGCCCGTGTCCCACCAACATCTCTTTTGATACTGTCAACAATATTGATTAAATAAAACAAGTAATAAAAGGAAAACTTTATATAGAAGGAAAATAGAATAAATAACAAAGAGAAACCCTTTATTTCCATTTCCTTTCACCGGTGACCACCCGCCCACCTTCCTTGTACAGTCAACCTTTAACAAAATCAGAATTGAAACTGAGACTGTAATATATAATTTCTCAAAATTCAATCACACCACGGTCAGATGAACCACACAGTTAACTTCTCAACTTGTATATTTACAATACAATGCAACAAACTGCGTCACACTGCGACAGTAGTTTTCCTACCATTAAAATGGAACGCATGAATTGCTGAATAAGCATTTACTCATGATGATGACAAAGGGACCTCTCAGTCACAGCAACCTCAAATGAGAAAGCCGACTTTCACTTGTCCTTCGAAAAAAGTTCACAACAGGGCGGAAACAAAGTTGAATCTAGTTTCCAAACTCACATTTTACAATTGAGATTCATCTTACCATTCTCAGGATGTTTTAAAGTTTTTGATAGATCTTGTTATAATATAGTCAGATTCAACAGTTACCCATTTTCTTTCTCATTGCATTTTGAGATTCCAGATGATAATACGAATTTCAGATCCAGCCATTTTGGACCGAAAATCCGTTAATATCTTGTTGAAAACAATTGCATTTTTACATTTGAAATCTTTCAGGAAGCCCAATCTACAAATATTTATGAAACCTATAAGTGTAAGGGAGAGTCCTAGCTCTGTAATTGTAGCATGCAAAATCACATAATTTCCAGGGAAATGAGATCTCAAAGATCCAGATAGTGCAAGTCATGGAAAAAAAGTTCAGACTCTGGGCTATCCAGAAACAGGAATCGTACTACGTTAAATTTTGATTAAAATCTCCAACTGTTCCGTATTTGTTCAAGCCTATCCTCATAACTCCTACAAAGACCTCAGTACTTCCAATACAACCTGAACGTGCTGAATTGCAATCTAGATCAATTCTGGGTCAACAACCATTTCATTTCTACCAGATCCATTCCATGCCCCATAAAATCTGTCCGTTAAAATTGATGTCAAACACCCAAATATTTTCACAAACAGGATGATTTCATTTCATACATGCTTGACTTGGTAAAGCACATACAGCTATTATTATCTGGAATTACCATAAAATCCAATTAACATGCCTAATAAGTGCAAATTTAATTCCGCTTTTCACAAACCCAAACACCCACAAATGTAAACAACCAAACCAGCTGTAGTCGCATTTTAGATTTAGTTCAATGTCTTTTCCACACACAGTTCAGTTCTGATGAGTTCCGGCATGGCCACCAAAACATGCATAACCATGAGTTGAAAGTGACTCTAGTCTCATCAATTTCAAATTTAGAGAAACGTTGGTGAATTTCGAGCATTTACTTTTCATCAACCAGACGGACAAACCGAGAATAGTGATTTATGTTAGTTTGTCCAACCAATTCAAGTTTCGTGTGATGAGACAAAGTGATAAGAATAACGAGTCTCGCACATGCCATTTATAAAACTGAACGAATATACTAGGTACGCGAATAACGAATAGTAGACAGACGCCGAATGACTGACAAGGTAACAACTTTAGAAAATGTTCTGAATTACTCATTTCAAGTGTTCATCTGTCCACGAATATGACGTTTCACGAGTAAAGAAAATTATTTTCGGATACCCAAATTACTCACAGATTGTCAGCTTTGCGGAATGTTTGAAAATGCAGGGTTAATACTTCAAACTTGAGCAATTAACCGAAAATCTGCATTCATTCATACTTTGCTCAGGTCACGTGACGTATAATCTTGGGTTCGGTTTGAGTCGATTTGGTTTTTCACATTGAAAGTGGATTCCTTGTAAACAAAGCTTACCAGATTCATGTTGTGCGTGATCAGGCGCTCGTCCCATGACAGACGTTCGCTTGGACGGCATTGGTAAGGATGGTTTTGGTCGACTTTGCATCGCAGCCAATGCTTGCTGTACTGCTTCCTGACGCACCTCTGTAATAAATCAAAACAATGATTTAGAGATAAAATTACGAACCTAATGCCGTACAAAACACATCGAACAAATTACTACTGATCAAATACAAATCACGGTAGGACCAGTGGCAACAGCTTAAGGTGAGCTGAATGTGGAATCGAAACGTTACAAGTGGCGCACTGTATACAGTTAGCGATGAAGTATGAAATTAGAGCGGCCCCTCGAGTTTCAAAATTTGTACGAATTAATCATTGAAACACAACGGGGTTACAATAAACACAAGAAGTATTTTTTTGACTTGACGTACCAATATGGAAACTATGAAAGTTCACGAATATCGTGTTAAGAAAAGTTAACTAAAATTAAAACCTGACAATGTTATTTTATCGAAAATCGAGTAGGAGAAAATAAGAGATTCAACTCTGCAGATAAGTGGGTTGAGTATTGTTGTGCTGAATGCAATTACACAGGTATAAAATGACTGAGAAATAAATGGCGAAAATACTTTTGAGACATGGTATCTCGCAGTTTCATGTCACTACCAAATTAGTCAAAAAATCTTGAGCTTGGCCCATCAGTTCTTGGCCGCAGTCCTCCACAATCCTCCACAGTCCTCCACATTCAGAATAACCAGTTTCGGTTTAACTGTCTGGGTCACGCCCACACCGGAATCAAATAAAATTTTATAGAGATGACAAATGATTAAATGGATTAGCCACACGACAGGAAGTACAACCGTGGAGAGCTTTACATGGACCGGGCATCGATTAAGCATGTAATAAACAGCCCTTCATATTTATGAACTTTCTTATCTTTTCCTAGCCAATTTGACGAGCACTTTATTTTGAAAGTTCAACGGTTCGTAAGATTTAGCTCCAGCAAACGCTGTCATTTAAACAATTTGAAATACTGCAACTGCAACATAACGGATTTTAGTTAAATTATTAACAGTAAATACGTCAGCGCACAGTTTGCAGTGGCAAAGGGAACCCCCGCAGCTTAGCTTACTCAAAATTGAACTTTCAACAACTTTCAAATATATTGAACAAAAAGTAGATTAGCCATCTCAACAGTAACACAATTTAATTAGAAATTACCAGATAACTACAATCAATCGTGTTTATCGGGATCTTCCCAATCTCTAGAGTACATTTTCTTCGTTTTCAGTTTGTGGAAACTTATATATGTTGTTGAACAAGAACCTACCGACAAATGCCAATTAACGGGCGTCTTCTTTAATACCCTTAAATGTTCTTTTTCAAATTTCAGGTCAAACTTAATGCCGGATAAAAATAAGTGGTCATATTTTAGGGAAGCCATTAGTATTCAATAGAGTAGAAGGCGGTGGTAGAAATTCTCTGGATAGACATGCAAGCTGAAATTACAGTGAATTTCCATTAGATTCCACCTGCTCAAGAACTCATATAAATCCTTGCCTCCTTTTCGTTTCAAGTTCTGCTTCCACGCTCACTTAAAACAAACTCGAGGACTTTGATCCAGGAAAAAAGTATTGCTATTTTCTTCCAGTTCTTGTCTTACGGATGCTTCGCTTTCTTAGAATTCTCTACTCGAAAGTGTCACGCGATAGCGGACGGAATGAATAAATAATGAGGTGTAAAGTGGACAAACATGACAAAGCCAAACAAATTGAAAGAAAATGCGGGGGATTCCTTTAAGTGCTTTTACCCAATGAATGCCTTTTCTCATAAATTGTTAAATAATAATTTAGACTGAAGGCTTCAAAAGCTTAGCCTACTTATCAGAAAAGCAAACGTACAGGCAATGTCACAATTATGGGTTTCCGGGTATTACGATTACGACTATCAAATTAAGTTTTAAATGGAATCGATTGACAAAATTTGTTGTATGAAAACAAAGCATACGTACATACAGTTCAGTGTGCTGAGGTAGGTTAAGTGAAATCAATTGGAGTGGAAAAGTAAATAAAAATTCCTCAGTTAAAGCAAACAGTACGGAGCATTCGACAGTCACATGACAAACCCACTGTCTCAGGGAAATATCTTATTAAACCACCATAAAAACTGAATTAGAGCAGACCTCCTCGTCTTGGTTTATCGAAATGGAAGGACTTTTGGAGCTTTCTTGACTATCAGAACATTAAATGAAAGAACTTTATGAGTACTTGTCATTTTCGAGGTTAAATCAATACACGGACTCTCATCCTAATTCGGTTTTTACATTAAGTGCATTTATTTTACTGTATTTTATAATGTAAAAATATGCCGCATAGATTATTCTGCAGAACCTTTTTAAATGTGATATGATTAATGAAAAAAAATCGTACTATGTACAGTTTTTCCCTATAAAATAGCTATTTGGTAGAAAGAATTATTAAATGGCCCTAAATTTTGAAACTTTCCTGCGTGGTTCGAGCGGTGGTTAGTTCCCAGACTATCTCATGATTACACCAAGAAATTCACCTCCAAAGTTGACTAGATTATCCTTCATAAAAATAAATATATTAGTATCATTAGTATCTGCACTCATGCCGTATTAGACGCTGCCTGGAACATCTCCGACAGCTCCTTGTCGACTAGCCAGAAAGAAAGTAGAAATAGTAACTGAAGAAAACATAAGTATTCCGCCCTATTAAAAAACCATCAGACGGAACCATTTTCCGTAATTCTTTCAATGAGTTGTAGAAAATATTGCGCTCAGCACTGGAACTCACTGCCAAGAATAAGTACCAAGTACCAATGAAATACACAAACTGAAGAGGGGTGTCAAAGGGGGAAGACAGAGGCAAAAAAACAAGGTTCAAAAATCTTATTTTTCCTTCGCAAACTGTCTTTCCGAATACGAATACAAATATGTTAGCCACTTTGAACTATCTTTAGGGGAAGGATGAACAACCACCACCAAAATAAGTAACAAACACAGTCCTAATATGTACGTAAAACAGCTGAAAGGGCATTACCATTTGTTCAATACATTTTGGGTGCAACCTATATTTTCCGAAACACTCCATAGCATTTCGTGAGATGAGTTTTGATAAAAAATGCTCAAATCAAACTGGGTTGAGAGATGCTAATGAGATAACTTGTAATAGTTAAATGTAACCACTGCGACTATTAGGTCCAATAATGGTAAGGTCCTACGCTTGAGAAGTTTCGTTGCCGCCCCTGATGGTAAAAGAAGCACTTGGTATACATAAATACGAGGCGTAGTAAGACTGAATGAAAGACAAATGGAAAACGAGAAAAATGGGGGAATGATGACCATCCTTAACCATGTGGAAATCATCACTGCACTGCTTTCTTTGGACAGACAGAAACTAGTAGTTTCTACACAAAAAAAAGCTTCCTCCCTTATTCTTTTGAAGTATCCCCATCTCATCCGGTGAAGTATGATTCAATCCGAGTTTGAGAACAATTTTTATTGACCATTTGGCCTGAAAACGCGTCCTAGGTCCTTTTCCTCCCGTCATCCTTTTGATCCAAAAATTGCTTCTATTTTATATCTTAAATTCTTCGTCATGTCAATAGCCCCATAACTTCTTCCGATCGAACAAACGAATTTCAACTACTGAGTACAGTCAGAGCCTGTCTTACAAAAAAAACAGGCACAGGCATGACGTTCAGTTGAACCGCATCGATATCCCAAGGATCCTCTACTCTTAAATGAAATAAAACTTGAAAGACAAAAAAGAAGGTTTCTCACGCATTATAAAGAGAGTGGAAAACCACATGAATCTCACTTGAAGAGTTTTCTTTGGTATTAGCTGGGGAGTTTGATGTTTTCTATATTTTTCGAAGAATTATGGTCAAAATCCATGCGTGATGCGGGCTAATCACTTTCGGGAAAAAAGCAAATATTCAATGCAAAGATTCTGCAATCTGAAATTGACACATGTGACGGAAACGTCAACGTGTCAAGTTTGACAAGGCATAAGAAACCAGATCAATTTAAAAGCTACTGGAGACTCCTCCTGGTCACGAATTTGAATTTCGTGGTCAGCTTAACTTCCCTGTTGTGGATGTTTATACAATAGAGTTATACATGAAGGGACATGGACACTACTACTTATACGGAATGTTGCAAATATTTCTGGTTAGTGAAAAAATATATATTTGCCGACAAATCTAGGGCACTTATAACACAACCATCTAGCCAGGTTTTGAGTCGATCTGGTATTTGCAGAAAATTAGTTCCCTTGAGAGTATGATAAAAAAAAACAACACCTGATTGTTTAATGATCACATCAGTACTTACTATTCAACTCTTGAGCCATCATATTTTCTAAGTTGTCACCCTTCCAAAGTCTCCAATAACTCCTTCTTTATTGAAGCAGAACAGAAATCACTGAATGATAAAATGAGATGACGTAGAGGCAAGAGAAAGCACTCAATCAAAAACAGATTTCACGCTATACGACCGCTAAACTTGATTCGCAAAACCAAAGTTCCTTTCAGTACATGGAAAATCTTCATCTGCGACAAAACCAGCACTAGCACGCAGCACGCTTCTTCGTCTCGTCTGTCACATTTTCACGTCCGGTTGCATATTGCGAATTTTATCCATTATCCTCAGTTCAGTAAAAATTGATATAATTTGAAATTCAGTCGACTTCTCTCTCATGTGAAAAAATATAGGTTGGAGGAGACTCCGAACCAGGAATTGAATTGAGCCGAGCACAATAACTAACCTGCGAGTCTAGCATTCAAGAAAAAACGAAAATAATTTCAAGCAACTCAAACCAATTCCAGTATATCTATGCTACTCCATTCTGAACCTGCACACACAGCAATAAAATTCAACAAATTCATTTACAAAAACTTACAACCAAATCCTGGAGAAGTTAAATCATTCGTACTTATTTAGATTCTCGACGAAGGACCTTTTACGAATCCAGAGAAAATGAAATTTTTCACTATTGCACCATGTAATGCCAGTAAAATTGTTCCAATGTAAACCACGATTCAGAAAAAACCTGAGCAAACTCCGGTGATCCTACATTTTATTACGATCCGTGTGGTGTATCTGAACTTTTACTACCTTGCATCATTTAATTCCAGCCCGGGTTTTGACCGGAGCTATTACTCTGTTAAACCTCAAGCCTTCCACATTACAATTTTTACCCCTTGTCATGGGATATTTCGGGGAACTGAATTCCTAATTAAATATCCTAAACAGAAAAACTCATATTTGTAATTGACATTCGTCGTACGGCCTGATTCCTGTATTTTTCGAATGAGAACGAGTTCAGCAACAGCTTTCGATTTAAGAAAGAAGTCGTTAGTAGTATAGTAGTTGTAAAACACATTGTTCTCTCAACAATTTGTAATTCAGAATAAAATTACACACAAATCAAACAATCAAACAGCTCTTCCAGTTGAGGAAATATCAAACCTATAGAGACTACATGATTATCGCGTAACCAGTACAGTGAACACGTTGAAAGCTTAAGGCATTATGTAGAGAAAGCACGAAAGGAAAAAGAAAGTCGTCTGCGGATACGAAAATATTTTTTTCTACGCCATTCCTGTACCATTTCTTTTGTGACAATAGGAATGAAGTGTTGTAAATAACAAGAAGGTAGTTAGCAAAAACACTTGGCAGTCTACCTACCTGGCCACACAAGTAGGCACGGTACGACCTTACAAGGTGACTCTCCTATAGAGTGAAAGCATAAAAGTTTATTGCACTGATGGTTCCGTTTCTTTCCATTCAGCTAGCAAAGAAAATCTTTCTGAGAGGAACTTTTCGTAGCAAACTCTACAAGGGAACTAGTTTGTACTGAAAGTCATCTGGGAGCCCGACATCAAGTGGTTCCAAAGAAAAGCGAGTTATACATGCTGAAGAGCCAGATCCAAAGAGCCATCACGCGACGAAAATTATAACACACAACTGTTCCGTATTAGCTTTAGTGAATAAGCACGCAAGAAGAACTGAACATATGAAACCTCTGCTGCTTTTCATTAAAAAATAGTTAAATGGCACACTCGCTAACTCATATTCACCAATAATGCATCGCCAAAATCATTCCGTAATCGCTTTCGATTTCCAGTGGAGGGTACCCACAACAGAAAGGAAACCCACAAGAGAAAGTAAGGTCCCAACTGGAGAAAAATTCTTTAAAGGAGTCAAACACTTTACATCTCGATAAGTTTTCAAAATACCGTCAGACTTGTAATACATACCAAAGTGCCCGGTGGTGATTAAAGACGAAGGTCGCAATGAAAAGGTTTAGGGAGAATACAACCAAAATTTTAAAGACAGACCTATGGAAAATATACTTCAGAATCAGCGGTTCCCTTGTAGGGCTTCCCACGCTCGTTCACTCGAACGAAACCAGCCGAGCCAATCTACAACGGGTGAAACATGTGCAGAATTTACAAAGAATCGGGTAGAGACCAAGGATCCGAACCTACATAATCTTTATAAAAAGGTCTCTTGCATTTTCAAACAAATAAATAAAGGGTGCAAGTGTGTACAATGCGGTGGAGGGTGTGAGGAGGAGGAGGAGGCGGTGCTGGAAGGAATGGTGAAATAAATACATAACAAGACTACTTTCATTCACTTCTGCTAAGGCTTTATCATAAATTTTGAAAAAGTATACCAATTCAAAAGGATCTAGCTCGAAGACTTTCACCGACTTTCACTACATACAACGTGGGCTGCCTGTGCATCAGCACCAAAGCGGGCTTTCATATTTTCGAGTTTCAATTCAATTTTCACCTTAAGCTCCAAGTCCGAAAGGATGGCTCAATACAGAAATAAAAGTGATAAATATTGATTTCCAAACAAACCTGAATGATAACGGCTTTCATTTCTCGTCAACCGTCGATGAGCTCTTCGTTTTGCACGGGTACTTGGACTGGCAGATCCTTCATTGGATTTCTGGGCTGGAAAACCATCAAATCAAATATTATAGTATTGATTGGCAAAATAGACCCAAATATAAAAATGTCTTAGAGGAGGCAAGAGCTCCTTGGTGGAATTTCACTCAAAACATAGGAGCAGAATAAATTATATTTTAACAAAATTATTCTTAAAATAAATGACAAATGAAGCCTTTCTCGTGCAAATACACAGGTAGGCCGAAAAGATCGTTAAAATTCTGGTAACCACATTACGCATACTTTCTACCGAAACTTTGTTTTAAATCTTAACTATCTCTGTGAAGAAATTACAAACTAATTAACATACATAAATTGGCAACTCTATGCCTGAAATAAAATATCACTTCCAACAAAATCCGTCAAGCACTTCATAGATATGTCACGGCGGACCAGTGCATCAAGACCGCAATTAGAAGCCGAAATGACAACCAGTTGTGGTCCTCATTATCTCAAAGACTTTGGTCTGATTTAAGGAGGATTAGTTAGTTCTTTCACGACTTTCATCCTCTTTCACTTCACGCATGAACTCAACACTTAACCGGAAAATCTATAGGGAAACGTTAAAAGGCAAGGCGTCTAGCCTGGCGACTAATCCTACCATCCTGGAAAATAAGTTCTGAATAGTACTTCTGTTTTGCCAACACTTCTACCCAGGTAGTGTGTTTCAACTTTTTGCAACTAGCCGATGTCTCCGACAGACCAACACAGCATTATTACGCACGATTATTTTGCACGGCCCACTCTACTCATACTAACACTCAACCTTATTACAGAATCAAAAATGCATGAATGCGAACCTCAAAGAAATGAGAAAGAGAGAAACTCATTAGAAGGATGGACTGAATACTTTATGGATGGGCTTCACGCAGTTTCCCTCAGCTCATCTTCATCCTTTAACTTTTTCTTACATAACGCGACTACTGACTCCTGTACAAAATCTATCTCCAACTCTATGGATACAAGTTTCTACAGGATTCCACATAAACATTGTCCGATAATACGATCACAGTAAGTAATTGGTGAATGCATAACTAAAATACACACGAAATTTGCAAACATATTCTATTATCTAAATATTTTGGATGCTCAAAATTTCTAAAATTCACTAAACTGATGGAGTAACATCGCTGAAACACTCTTCCAGTGTTTCCCTCGCGCATTGCAGCACAATGAGCAAAAATGTCAATTTCTTCTAAAAAATTCTATTTCAATGAAACAAAGTTTTGAAGTGTTCAAAATTTGGAAGGCTTTCGCTCGCAATGTAAAATTGTAAATTTGTAAGCCTGTCCACACACGTATAATTCGCCGATTCCTGAGACCAGCCGGAATAATACACAAGTGAAACCCTTCACTTGAACTTCTCAGGAATAAATTTCGGATATGATGCATTTTAAAGTAAGTCAGCATTTCCCGAAATGCGTGAGTCGTGAATGAGGTGAGATGAATGAAGTGAACTTTACTGGTGTTTTTTCTCTTCATATCTTATGCACACATTATAATTCCACTTTCATTTCTAACATGCATCCACAAAAATTTCCAAGTTGAATTTAACTTACCCAAGGTTTGCTTTGGAATATACGGAGCCAAAATTCTTCCTCGTTTCTTCTCATATCCTTTCTGTGTTATATCACCTGCAACCAACAATAAATCACATTAGTTAAGCTATGAATTCCATTCCTACGCAAAAACATTAAACACTTCTCTAATTTATATTCAATTTGACTCGTTCCTACTCATACTTATACACAGTTTTAACTTCATCTCTTCAACTTATTTACTCAAGAGTATTTTACGTCCTACTAGCAATTTACTACGTATTACTAAGAACTACTTAATGGGTACTTCGTTCGTGAACCTCACCCGCCGCCGGGAAATAAATAGCTGACGGAAATTAATGTTATTTCCTATTGCAATCCTTTTACTATCAGAAGAGAATCGAGTGCAATATTAACTGAAACCCATGTCTAAATTGTAAAAACTACTCAACTTAACAAGGAAACCACTTTTCCTGCAGAAACCAGATCACCTAAAATACAACTCCAAGGTCTTGAGCACGAAAGTACTACCGATTTGTAGGAAATTCAAATTTTGCTTTAATATCAGGAATTTTTGAAACATTCCAAATACACAAAAAATTTCCACGAAAGTGTCAGGTGAATAAAAATTAGCTATGGACGGAACTGTCATTCTTGAGAAGGAGACTTGAAAAGGCTAATCCTGAATGTTTTCGCATAACCCTGGGCTTTTCACGAAACGAGGTTTCCTTGTAAGATGAGTTCATTACAAAATTTCCGAACCAAAACCAACCCTACACCGCCATCCCAAGTTACTTGATTTAAAAGTAAAAATAAATTACAAAATTAATTAACTAATAGAATTGAAGGAGCTACTGTATGCTGAAAAGTAAAATCATTCCAATACTAAGGGAAGGCCTATAGGCCAATACTCTGTAGAATGTCTATGTATATTCTGGAGGTTCACTCTGAGCTGACCGAAGAGAAATGAGGTTCGAGTTCAGCACAAGGACCGAGACACGCTAAATCCTAAAGCTAACATTATCAGACTTGAAATATCTTGATAATGTGAGTCCATAAATCAACTGGCCTGGATATTTACGGCACACTGTAATATAATATTCAGTATAATCTATCCACTTGCTTTGTACGCACGACTTTCTCCACACCTTTCACTCGTAATTTTATATTTGACGTGGCCTGATTCGCCAGACCGGGCTCACAAACATCACATGTAAAGGTTTTGGGCCCAATTCCAACTTATCTACAGTTCATGATCCACTTAGACATTCCGCTTATCTGCCTAGTAGTCAGGTGACCACTTCTAAAATTATTTGAGAATTACAGCAAGCTGTAAACTCTGATGTAATCAAACTCAAACCAGGAAATGAAGGAAGGAATAATTATTAACACGAATAATGTCGAGTGCGAGCCGGAACCCATGAAATAAGCTCTTCAAAATTAAGTATGCACATTATATTTCCGCGGTTCGAAATTTCACATTGCTGATCACAGATATTCTAAACTGTATGGCAATCCAATCAATCGTACTATTACTAGGACGCTCCAAAAATTTCAAAAAATTATCGACTCACGTTTTGGTTTTGTTTTTATCAACATACAACTTTCAAATCCCTTTTTCAGAATTCTTACGTCATCTAAATGGGGGAAATGTAAGGTACATTGTGCATCCATAAATTTCGGAAACAATAACGCTTACAAATAAACCCCACCCTGCACACGAGCATTCACGATATAATTTCCAAAGTACAAAAAATGGAAAATCTCTATTCCTATAGATACAATACAATACAGAATAGACTTGACGTCCAAAAGGCCTAGAATTCCTTGTTCTCTGTCACTGTCAAGCCTTCCGAGAATTTCCAATTTCACTTGTCCTTACCTACCGGCTTTACGTTTTAATTTTCTTCAAACCACGCTATTGTGTGGAAGAAACGGAAACTATTCCTGACTGCTTTCACTTTCCAATATCAAAACTCCAATCATAATGATGTCAACAAATTCGAGTCATGTTAGAGCTTTGGCTTTGTGTTCATAATGTCAACATCCATACACTACATTGTACATGTACCTGACTCATCGTGGTGCCCTTATTGCAAATTCAGAGCAATATTGTTCAGCTTGTTCCACTTTGGTAGTTCCTTTGTATTACGGATCAAGTCCTCGTCAGACAAAACTAAACAAATCTACAATCTATGGCTATCTTGTTGAAAGATTGCAAAGCCACTTGATCATAGGGTAAGGCACACGCGACCAACCCCATTTGATTACATGATTATCAAGGAAACCACATTCATGTCAACTCAAGAACCAATCAGCAAACAAGACGAAATGTCACATCACATGCTCTAGGCACAAATATGTCCAATCTTCAGCATCTTCGTTCATTGCTAGAAATTGTTGAGACATTTCGACCACAACAGTCCGGATACTCGACACATGACATGAAATGACTAATCATGTAATACTGAACTAAGTTTTGCATAGGAAGTAGTTTCCTTGTTAGTCTTGTCATCATCCCGTACTTATTGGATCGAAAATAATTTCTCCGTCAGAGACAAGAGTGGAATCATGTAAGATTACAAGGTACAATTTTACTTTGATCAACAGTGACCTACCTACCTACCTACTCATTTTCCATGAGGATTATTATTAACTAATGTGACATGATAATAAAATAGAATAAGTAATAATATGTCAAAGGAATAGTAATGTCATGGGTTTGGAGATCCAGCACTCTTGAGTCAGAATTCTCTCAGAGAAAATAAACCCATACATCTCTTCTACTACACAACAAGGCTGAGAAAATGAGACTCAAGGGAATACTTTGCTTTGAGTTTTGTTGAAATATTTGCTTGCTTTTCACGACTAACCCGATACAAGTTGAATTCACACTCTTTACATTAGCTTAACTAGAAAATACGGACTCAGACCTAAACCAAGGCCGTTGCAAATGAAACACGTACTGTTCTAACGTTCTTCCCTCTCGTAATTTCAATTAATGTAGTCCTGCAATTCCCTATCTACCCATTTAACAAAAATCTTACTCGGATTTCATTGAAATCCACGCTTTCCAGTACAATTTTTGCGATACTTAGTGCAAAACCAACCATAACTACCAAACTTTGCACACAACACACGGACTATTCAGCTAGGTCATCGGTTCAATTCCTTCGCACCAAGGATTCGAAAAACTGATCGATTAATGAAAACTCAAACTCAAGAGATTTAATGTAACCTTAACGTTCTTGTTATTCATTCTAGTACCTACTGGGACACTCTGTACTAAACAAATTCCTATAATACTGCAAGTGAGATATCAGGGCCTATAAATCCCCTCTCGAAAAGCCATTGTTATTTACTGCGTTAGTCTAAAACCTGTAAATAGTAGATGCCCTCAACATACATATTCCATGTGGGATCTGACTTGACTTTCCCATCATTTCTTCGCATTATTTATGCTCTAACCAAGTTTGCCTTGACTTTCCCCAAAAGAGAAAGTACTCATGTACAGTACGTACGAAGGTCTTCGAATTTGGAATCCTCTTAAATATTTTCCCTTCGCTTCTCAGTGCATTTCTTCCGAACTTCGACTTGACTTCGCCTCACGCTTTCTTTAAAAAAAAAGAATTTGGATTGAATCTACAGAAACCAAATGCAAACCAACGACGGCACGGCAAGTCAATATCAAGAGTACCATAGAACAATGTTGCATTCGTTCAGCTCTGGTAACAATAGAATGAGCTAACAAGAGCCACATTTTGAATGTAAAATTCAAAAGAAGCAAAACTCTTATACTAATTTTAAATGTACTGGAACATCTCGATTCAAAATTTCAGACTACCGGCAGAAATTTTCGAAACATTCAAACTGTGGATTACCCCATACACACACATCTTCTGCTAAGCCCATCACTCTGCACGTATGACACTTAATCAGAAATACAAAAACACTTTTATCCTGACGACGCAACTTCCCTATTCGTAACCAGCTCACTTGATTTGAGTAATCCTGAATATTTTAGACTCGATTTGAATTTCACATCCAAATAATGTCCCTTGTCTATCTTCGGTTCACAATCTCAAGGCAGTGGCAAACGAAAAAAGGAACAAAAGAATTTTTGATGCATGCACTTATCGTTCCATCCTTCCCAACAGACACCGGTCTCGGCTTGCATCTGTTCAAGTTTTACATCTATTTTTGATTCTTTAGAAAAAGAATACAAGGAAAAACAACTCATATCTTAAGTCTATCTTTTAGCATAAAGTTTTATGGTATGACGACAACGCGACGGTTCAATAGTTCCAGGGATTTAATTTAGAGCAGGGAGTGGAGAAAGAAAATTCAGTCCCTCAAATTCAATTTTTCCCGAAGTTGGGACACGCGTGTGGCTGATCCAAGACTGAATATGAAATTTGAGCTCAAACAAGGAATGTGTCAGGTTTCCATCATTCAAGATTCAAGATTCAAGATTTGTTTATTAACATGTCAAAGCATAGCATTCCTCACAACAATAGGAATAAATCC
>JAQFYE010002005.1:0-19840 GCA_034694305.1 Protaphorura glebata | reverse complement strand
AAATGACCTAGTTCCTTGAGCGTGACCCCTGCCCCAGCACTCACTGAATGATCCTTATTCATCCGCATTCCTTTGATTCCACTCATGTCCAGAGCAATCCCATCCGTGCAAATGATGTCTGTGATGGAGTGACGTGACCCGAAGGCTTTGATTCGGGTCTTTGTCTCCACGGCTCTTCGGACGAGTTCCAAGACTTGACCTTCGTTCCTAGGTCGATGGATCCCACCCTTTGACACACAAATCGGTCCCAGTCGGTACGACGAGTAAGTCCCCGGTCTACAATAACAAGACAAGACAAAGAAAAGGAATCTCACGATTTAGATCATAGATTGTAGGAATTGTGCTTTCGAATTTGGAAACATGGTGATACTCCGACTTACGGAGATATCGGTGGCGGTGATGGGTTGAAATGCGCTGGGATTATTGGAGAGACGCAGATCAAAGTGACCCAAATGAGTAGTTTCTCAGCTCCACTCATTTTCTCTCAAAATCCACGTAAGTTCTGTCTCACCAATTCTAGATTGAAATTCTGGATGGAAGTATTGTTGTGACTTGACGTCCGCGTCTGATCCGTGAACACTCCAACTCAACTCTACAAACAAACCTTAAAGGGGAGACGTGAAGCGCCAAGAATAAATAAGAAATTGTTTCTGGTTCTTCTGGAGACCTCATTCATAATCTGGTTCTTTTGTACCTAATTGAATGGAGTATTTCCAGTCCACTTCGTTCCCTTCCTTCATTTTCTAATTCAAAGTAGGGCAAGAGATTTGAAATGAAGACAAATCCAACGAGAAGTTAGACTTTCACTCCGTTCCGTTCCTTCCTGTATACAAAGATAATCAAATATTATTCTAATAATAATGACAGTTAGCGAGGAGTCTGTAGGGTTAATTTTATCATTTAATGTCCTTCGTATAACGGCTTAATTATCTCAACTTATTTAAGAAATAATGCACAAATAATATTTACCTAGATTCAAATTATTGGGACACATGACGTAGTATCGTTTAAGCCTTTTCCTTTCCTCCGGTATTTAACCAACCAAAGAACTTTTCTTAGAATCATACACGTTTTCTTTGATTTCTGACTCCTTGTTTTATTTCGGTCCTTTCCGGAAGACTCTGACTCAGAATTACGAAGGGATTGACATTCAATTGTGTTCAGAGGGAATAAAGACGAGGATTTAATTGCTAACCATGTATTATGTTTTTACTTTTTACTTGAAGAACGGATGAATGATTATTAGTATAGTAAGGATTGAAATGAACAAAGTGTCATGGCGTCGACCTGTGGTATTCGCGTCAAGTTTTCTTCCATAGGTGACGCTAACGCCGGGTTTTGAGTTTCAAGATCATTTCCATTTAATCCTGATTCCTTGTCGTTTCAATTTTATTTCACTTTGAATTCATGTGAATTTCGTTTTGAGTTTTTCAATTTCTTAATCGTGTCGTTCTCCTTTCATTTGTATTTCGTGGAAATGTTGAAACCAGTCCAACTTTCCCTTAGGTAAGGAAATTGACATGAAATTGACATGAAACTGAAGTCCATTTATGGATTCATGAAAGTAATTTGATGAAAATATCAGGAAATGAAATTGAAATGACAAACTCAAAATTATGAAATGTCACCTTTATAAACAAATAAAAACAAAATTGGGAGTTTACCTCAGGCCGCAATTGCACTAGAGAAGAGACCTCTAGTGCGGCTGCCCATATCTCCTTTATTCAATTTCACATTTTTACAACAATTTTTAGGTTATTACCTCAATTTTTATATGTAAAATGAAATAGTGATGAAATTGACATAAAATCGACATGAAGTTGAACACAAAATTCGACGTAAGGGAATTTGTTTCGAATATTTGAAAAATTGCGCCCGTCCGAAGTACGTAGTCTGCATATTGAGTCCAAAACTGGTTTCGTTTTCGTTTATAACTTCTGATTTTGAAAAAAGTGGCCGATTACAATTCTTCACGAAATGATGCGTTGTTACGAAAAGATATGCATTCCTGAATACCGTAAATGACGGATTAGACGCCTGGGTTTCAATAAACGCCTGGGTTCGAATAAACGCCGGGTAAAAATGTGATCATTTTAATTAAACGCCGGGTCTGAGTAAACTCCGGGGTTCGAATAAACGCCGGGTCAAATTTCTATGTCAACTCTATGTCTACACGTAGATCTAAATTTTGCGCTCGGTATTTAGGTTGTGTGCGTGTGTGAACATGTATTAAGCATTCAAAAGGGAGAGATATTTGGAAATTTATAATGTTGGAATAAAATTCTGTCAATAAACGCCGGGTCCTAATAAAGGTCGGGGTTCGAATAAACGCCGGTTCAAAAAGTTAAAATTTTAATTAAACGCCCGGGCGTCTACTCGGTCATTTACGGTAACTCACGCGTGATCTGTTTCGTGCTAAAATATGTAATCTTATGCCTTGGAAGGTTGTGAAAAAGATTTGTCATAAACCTCACTTTTCTGAATGCTTTTGCGTTTTTAGCTGTTACAAAAATTCGTCTTTGATGATCTTAATTTGAATTTTTAATTAAGCGAAGGATTAAGCCGAGCCGAACGCCGAACCCATAAATGAAATTCTAATTTCAATGGTCTGTTGTTTGTTTTGATGGGGCGGGAGTGGGAGGAGCTATGGGCGGATGACTCATGGCAGAGAAGAAATCCCACGCAAGGCGCGGAAATTCAAATCCCTTCTATCATTGATTTCTCAATCCATCAAATTCAAATCCATCTTAATATTAACTCCTTTCCAATCCAAATTAATGAGTCATTAATTTAATTAATTAGTGAACTAGGAATTAATTAGTGTGAATCTGAATCTGGTGTGGTGTGAAGATGTTCGGACTCATCAATCGTCTCCTGGACTGGATCCGTTCTTTGTTTTGGAAGGAGGAAATGGAGTTGACCCTCGTCGGACTCCAGTACTCCGGCAAAACAACTTTCGTCAATGTCATTGCGGTAAGTCACCCATAACCTTTGACCTTAATCCTCAGTGCTTAGAACCTCACGATTGAATTGTATTGACAGAGTGGCCAATTCACAGAAGACATGATTCCAACCGTTGGGTTCAACATGAGGAAAATCACAAAGGGGAATGTGACGATCAAAGTGTGGGACATCGGCGGACAACCCAGATTCAGGTCCATGTGGGAAAGGTACGTCCATGCCAAACATTAATCAATATTTATTAATTAATTATTTAATTAATGAGTTGGGTCATGGATTGACAGGTATTGCCGGGGTGTGAATGCAATTGTGTACATGGTTGACTCGGCAGACACAGACAAGGTTGAGGCCTCTCGCAATGAACTCCACAATTTACTTGAAAAACCACAACTTCAGGTCAGTCCACTCACTCATTCCATTCTCCGATCAACATTTTTATTTATTTTTAATTGTCATTAAGTTTATTTTTTAGTTGAACGAATCCGAACCCTCTCTTGAAAATCCTAACTTACTTTGAATTGCAGGGTATTCCAGTGCTCGTGCTAGGGAACAAGAGAGATTTGCCTGGAGCATTGGATGAAAATGGTCTGATTCAGAGAATGTAAGTGAATCATAAATTGAAAGTCATGCCTTATCACCTTACTTTCGTTTCATCCTAATCATGTTCATGGATTATTTATGTGACAGGAACCTTGATATTGTGCAAGACCGAGAGATTTGTTGCTACTCGATCAGTTGCAAAGAGAAGGATAACATTGACATCACACTCCAATGGTTGATTGACCATGCCAAGAGAAATTAATCCTAAGGGCCCAAGGCTAAGGGACGAAGGGACGGAGGGAGAGTGAGAGAGACAACTGAAATCAATATATTCATTTCAATTCTATAACTTATTTTAAATTACGTCATCGTCATCGTCATCGTCTCATATTCCGTAGATTGGACCCACGTGTCCGCGTGTAGTCCCTTCCTTTTCTAATACCCCGCCCGCCGCCCACGTACATTATACATTACGTGATACGTATCCTCAAATCTTGTAATCAAATAAAATACATGTTTCTTTTCTATAAAACCAAATCACAAGTTCACACGCGTCTCACAAGGGATATCCATGACCTGTATACGAGGACCTCGACCCGACACCTTTGTTGTTAAAACCATTTTGACATCCTCCTAGTTGTGGATTGAACAATGTTTTCGTGTATAAATCAAGTACTTTTTTACCTATCTACGAAAACGTCAAAAAAATTTCTGAGGTCCCTCTGTAAAAGTTGAAAAATCATTGAATCCATACCAAAATTTCATTTTTCATATCACGTCAATGTTGAGCTGTATCCTTTAACATTAGACACATTACAGAGACATAATTCAAAATAATTGTTCCTGTCGAGATTTTGATTGAAAATACCAAGGAGAAGGAACTTAAGGGAACTCAAAATCTGACAGAAAAGATTATCTTGATTTTTCTTAACGCTTTCTATAATGCATGTAGTGTGTGACTTTGACGTGAAGTTAAAATTAAAAACGAAAAAGGCATGGATTTTAATCCATGATACTTCAACTTTCACGGGGGCACCTCAGGAAGTTTTCTGATCTTCTGAGATGATTGAAAAAGTACTACATTTGTGAAGGAAAATTTTGTTCAAAGCCCAAGCCTGGTAAGGGTATATCAATGGAATGAGAAAATGTGTCCCTGTTGCTCAAAGAACACTTGGGTAAAAGCGGTTTGACAATTTAATAAAGCATATCCAATATCCATCTTTCTATCTTAGAAAGCTATGTGATGTGCGTGTGGGGTCAAGGTCCCGGTGGTCAGGTCACGTGTATCCCTTGTCAGGCACATTCTTTCAATTATCATGACGAAAGATAAGCAGATGTACGTGTTACAAAGGCAAATCCTCCAATCCTCCTGTGTTCAAAAATAATTCGACTCAGTACTCTGTCAGATTTATTTTGCAAGATATGTGAGAATCTTTTTATTTTGATTCAGTTTTCCCTTCTAAGAATGGTCACGTGGATCTTAGAGCAGAATAGCAGACACTTGCTTTGATTTGAAGAGAAAACTTAACGTTTTGATTTCATTTCCGAGGAATTAGATAGGAAAGCCATGGAAATGTATAGAATAGGAGAAAGGATAGATGGTGAGATATGTAAGATGTGTGAGTTGAGTTGAGACTTCCGCAGTTCGCATTCGCAAAATATTGACTAGGACAATGATAAGGATAGAAAATAAAGGATATGACGTCATGACGTCATTCAAATCGTTAATAGTTATGACTACGGGTATAGGAGGTCCATATTCATTTGGATAGATGACTATATGGTACAGGAGTGGCGAGTGGATAAAACCAACGTCTATTTACAAAATGTGACGAGTTGATTGAGGATCATAAATAATAACAAATGATGAGACGTGAAATGAAAGCGTAAAGTAGCGATTCCACATGGCAGTTCATGACCTACAGTTCTCCTGCAATTAATGCCGAAATTTGAAGGAGCAATCACACATGGCAGGAAATAAATACAACCACTCCTGCCTGGAAATTTAACGCTGTTGGCATGTAACCTGTAATTGCTTCTGGAAATAAGAACTTGGCACTAATTTGCAGTTAGATTTGCAGGATTCATTATTGCAGATGATTTGCAGACGTATGGTATGCAGACGTATGCCATGTGGAATCGGGACCTAAGGAGAACTAAAACTGGATGGAAGATGAAAGTGCGGGATTCCTAGTCCTAGCATGCATGAGAACTTCGGTGTTCGGACTAGTGGATTCCAACTCAAGTTAAGAAATTGGGTCCGGGTTTCTGTCCACATCCACACTGGACCTGTACTCCTTGGAATTGGATCCTTGGATCAAATTGGAGTTGGACTGGGTCTGTAGACTTGGACTCTCATCTTCATCTCCATGTTGTGGGTGTGGGTGGACATTGATCTTTGGATTGATGGAATTGACTTGATGTGCGTGAAATGGTGAAATGATGAAATGTGGAAACGTGATTTAGATTCAGCTGTGATACATGCTCACACTCCACACCATCTAATATCATCCTCAATCTGAGTCAAAGACTAAGACTAGCTGGTCAAACTACAGAAATTGGACTCATTAGGATAAATATGAAGATAAATGCCAAGATATGATAAGGGAGACATGATGAGTGACCTTCACTCTTCCATTACAGACATCGGACATGTACACTTCATACTCTTGACTTGACTTTGACTCCGTTTGAGTGTTGAGAATAAGAAAAGTATATAAAGGAAAGGAAAGGATTGAAAGACTTGTTAATCACAATCACAATTACTCAACCGCCGATGACAGTCTGAACCGCGACCACGCCACATCCTCTCCATAATTATCTGAATCTGTCAATTCCATTCCAAGTATTTAATCCCCTCTCTTCACACTAATCAACTCACTTTCAATTCAACTCTCATCCAACGCACACTCAACTTTGACTCTGTTCTTCCACTTTTCCTCTGAATCACGTAAGAATCTCATCTCATCTTGAATTTATTCACATGAATATAAATTAAGATTGGAATGGATTTGAATTTGATTTGCAGGATGGAGATTGAGAATGCGGGTACGAGAAAGGAGAGATTCGGTGTGTTTTACAACAACGACGTGTCCATTTGCATGAGTGCTGAGGACAAGAAGTTCTTCCTTCTCAAGAACAAAACCCACAAATTCTTTGCCAAAGGTAACAACACTTCAAATCCTTCCCTTGTCTTTTCTCAAGTTTTCCAATGTTATGACGGAACCCCACTCGCATGTTTGTTGATTTTCGATTAAAAGTGTGACTAATTGTTGAAAATTTGATTGTTGTTCCTTCTAGTATTCGGACGAATGGAGAAAGAGAGTGAGAGGAGTCGGGAGAGATTCGGGATTTACTACTCAAAAGACATCATGTCCAGTCTCACCAGTTAGTCATTCATCTCATCAATCATCAGTCATCCATATTATTCATCATTATTTATTTATTTACTTTTATGTCATCTGATCATTGCTCAAAAGCTCAAAAATGCTCAAAACACGAACACTTGACGTGTACGAAGTAGGAAGAAACTATGAAAAGAAATAAAATTAGAAGACTCTGACTCTGACCAGAGCAGATGAGCTTGATTTCTAAATACTTGTTCGCCCTCTAGTCTTCATTCTTCTCAATTGTTTCATTACGAGGACGATCGTTTAATCTATTCCTAGTTTTTGTAATTTATAATACATCACATTCCAATATTTTACAATTCCAACTGGTACCGGTAACTGAAGGAATCCTTGGATTTGGATTTGGAATTGGATCTAGAGTTTGAGGTCAAAGTCCTCTTCATTCATGAAACCTTGACTTTGACCGCTGTCTAGAAATCCCGGAATCACTACGCACATTCTAACAATTACAGAGAACAGGAATGCGACTTGACAATTCTCTCGAATCCTCTCATTCTGTAGAGTAAACAGAATTAGAAATAAATAGTGGGAAAGTATCAGTCTGACAAGGGAAGGAGTCTAGCCGAAGAATTTGTTGAGTAGGTTCTTGTTCTGGAGCAGACCTTAACATTTAACACGACACACATAAGAAGTAAGTACTAAGGACTGTGGTTATATGATCAGGGACAAGACGACCAAATTCTCAACCCTTGATTGCGCTCAAAACGGTTTAATTTAGACGGAGTGACCGGGTGGTTCCCGGCAAGATGCTTTCCTTGTACTCTTGTTTACAAAAGCTCAAAGCAAAGCAAAACTAAATCCGGGAATAAGTGGGAAATATGATAAAATGATGACTGTGGAGAGTGAGAGTCCTTTATTTAGAATTCTGGAATCCATCCGGATTAGAGACTAAACGAGAGAGACCATATACTGGGAACTGATTAAGTCCATTTAATGACCCGTCATTAGAATGATGCAAGGGAATTTTATTTTTATTGGAGTTGGAACGTGGACACGAAGAGACTAAAGGTCCGACTCAAATACTTTTACAATAAATCCGAACGCTGATTTATGACATGGAATGGACTAGAATTAGAGTTAATTTATGAACAGGCTCCATAATTTATAAATAGGGATTGTAATTCATTTGACTCTCATTTAATTGTTAGTTCTCCTCACTCCTCCGTTAGTTCACAACGGAATGCGCTATGCGGACTTGTTCTAGCTCTTCCGACTCAGGACTGAGTTTGGACAGTTCCAATTCCATCACTCATTTACATCCAAATCCAAGTCTCTCAAACCAATTCATTCTCAGAATGGGGATCAAAGAAAAGTTGAAAGGCGCGGGTAAGATTTTGAAGAGGAGAATCCCGATTCTGACATGGCTCCCAAAGTATAAAGCCAAGTATCTGATTGGGGACACCATTGCTGGGATTACCGTCGGTCTGACCACAATTCCTCAAGCCATGGCTTATGCTGTCCTTGCTGGTCTTCGTCCAGAGGTCAGCCTCACTCTTATCTCCCTTTACTTTCAGTGTCAACTCATCCTCATGTTGATTCTTTCAGTTCGGTTTGTACTCCTCCTTCATAGCTCCCATGGTCTACGTCGTCTTGGGCTCTTGTCGTCAGGTGGCCGCAGGTCCAGAATCCCTCATCTCCCTCTTGTCCTTCGAGACGTGTGGACAAGACTTCCCAGAGTGCGTCATTCTGGCCGGGTTCTACTCCGGACTCTTAGAACTCCTCTTTGGACTCCTTCGTCTTGGTATACCATACCATTTATATTTCCTCCTTTTCGGATTCTTCTTTGAGCACGTGACCTTATGACCCGTATTGTAGGTCCAATTGTCAACTTGATCTCTGAACCAGTTGCCATTGGGTTCACGGCAGGGGCCGCCGTGACCACGTCATCCTCACAGGTCAAATCCATCCTTGGACTCAATGGACCCAAAGGGACAGAGTTCTGGAGTTATTGGGAGTCCATCTTTGTGGACACTTGGCACATAAGTCCAGGGGATGCAACCCTTGGCTTGACATGCGCACTCATCCTCGTACTCATCCAAGTTAGCATTCCAATTCTTTCCTGGATTGAATGATTGATTGATTGAATGGTTGATTAGAATATGGATCGGGTCTTGAAGACAAGGAAGAAAGGGGTGGTGGGGAGAGTGATCTGGGGATTGACGGTGTCAAGGAATGTCATTGTCGTTGTGGCCTCAACATTACTGGGCTACTTGTGGGTGGAGCCTCCGTTCAAACTGACAGGGTATGTTGAGTCGGGTGTGCCCCCGTTCCGTCCACCCCTCTTCCTCCTCCCCAAGGGGAACTCCACGGAAGAGACGTTCACATTCTTTGAGACGTGGGATGAACTGTCGACGGGTCCTCTGTTCATTGCTCTCATCTCAATCCTCAACAATGTGGCCATTTCCAAGGCATTTGCAAAAGGTCAAAGTGTGAACGGAACTCAAGAAATGGTGGCACTGGGGGCAGCGAATGTGATCGGGAGCTTCTTTCGAGCACAACCCACGTCTGGCTCATTCTCAAGGTCAGCTGTGAATGACGCGAGTGGGGTCAAAACACCACTCGGGGGTCTCATCACAGGTAACACCCTCTACATTCCATTCCTTCAACTAAATACTAATCCAAATGATGGGTGATTAGGAGTGATGGTGTTGTTAGCCTTGAGTTTCCTCACTCCTGCCTGTTACTACATTCCTAAGGCAAGTTTGTCCGCCGTCATCATCTGTGCTGTCCTCCCAATGGTCAAATTCAGAGCTGTCCTCGTCATGTGGAGGATATCACGTGAGTCTCACTTCACCCCAATTCTTTTCCATGATCCCGTGAGTCTGACTATACCCCAATTCTTTTCCATGATGATCACGTGAGCCTCGATGGACCCCAATTCTTTTCCATGATGATCACGTGACTATTTGGTTTAGGCTTGGACGTCCTCACGTGTTTCCTCACCTTCTTTTCCTGCACTCTGCTTGGGGTTGAGGCTGGGATTGGAATAGGAGTGTTCGTAAGTGTGGTCATTTTGCTCCGAGACTCCTTGTCCGACACACTCATGACTCAGACGAGGATTGTGGAGGGCGGGGGTGGAGTCGAGTACGTGGTCCTCAAACCCAGGTATGGACTCAACTTCCCAGGAGTTGACACGATTCGGAGGAGTGTGAGGAGGAGCATAGCGGACCACCCTCACACACAACTCATTGCCATTGACTGTGGGAAATGCTCCACTCTGGACTACTCCGCAGCCATTGCAATCGTTGAATTAGGGAGGATCATGAAGAAACAAGGTCATTCACTCCTCCTCCTCAACGCGGGGGAAGAATGGGAGAGGGCGTTGAGGGCTGCGGGGAATTCTTCATCACACATTCTACTCCTCAATTCAACAGATGAGGACTTTGAAGTTCATTTGAAGAAAGCTCAAGGGATTGACTCGAGAACCATACCTGTCTAGTCCTCTAGTTCTAGTCTCAATCCATTTCTAATCAACTAATTATATTTTTCTATTCAACTAATATTTATAAGTGGAACAGCCTTTTGGAAAATGAAATGAATGAATTGGTGTGAATTGAATTTTGAATTGAATGACATTAAGATCAACTCCTTTACTATACTCAAGAATTGGACTAATTAAGTGTATTAACTCCTTCGTAATGGTATTCCTGCCATTCAGCATTCACTTTGACCTTTCGCAATTAGTAATTAGAATCTATGTCATTTTTCAATGTAAGATTATGTATGACCCTGACTATGACTAAGACTGTACGAAATGATGCGGATTTCAGTCTGAATCCGAATGTGGAATTTGTATTTGTGTGTCCGAGTCTGTCCTCTCCATTCAATCCATTTGAATCCAAAGGGAACCAAAGGGATGTCTACTCTTGAATCTGCGGAAACAAAGTTCAAAATAACATTAACATTCTACAAAAGTTGTCTCTCTTGACTCCCTCATGAATATAAATTGTAGTTTGGACTGACCGAGTGATGACCTTGTGGGTCAAACATGTCCCAAAGAACCCGTCTCGTCTTCCTCCGGTCGTTCCTTCGAATCAAAGTCCAATCAGCCAGTCCGAGTCCGAAAAGGACAAGACCAGGGATCTAGGGATTTGAAATCAATTACATTTGACATGGAATTCTGACCTTCCATGAGTCTCACAGATTAGTCGTCACCAATTCCAATCTCATTAGAATTTGAAATCATTGTGTCCGTTGATTAATTAAATCTAAATCAGTTTGAGTTTGTATCCACTTACCGTCCCAGGTTGAATTTTGACTCTGAGTAAAGCAAAGAAGGCGGAGGGAGGTAGGGAGACTCCCAACGTCTTCACCATCTTCTCAATTCTCTCTGACTTTTAAGACTTTTTCAGTTGATTTTGACTTTGACCCGGAATGAATCTTCAAAATGAATGATTGAAGTCAAGAATTTGACTTGACTCTTTAGTTTTCAAAATTGAAAGTCCTTGGAATTGGTTTGAATTTGGAGGGGAAGGAATGGAGAAAGTCAAAGTCAACTACGACGCGACGGAGTTCTTGTGGGGCCAATCAAGACTTTCTCCGTCACAATCACAATTCACAACCACACTTTTCACTCACTCAAAATAATTGAGATTAGGTATTAGGAAATCAATTCAACAATCAAATTTTAAGCAAGCGCTTTACGGATACGTCAAATAAAAATATATATTATATAGAGATAAATTTGTGAAATTCACACTTACGGAAAAACTACATACGAATTACGAGGTATGTCTCTTCCATTTTGCTCAAACTTTTTTTTTCAGAAAGACCTTTGCCCCACCCCAAACCCTCAAAAATGTCGTCAGCTCACACAACACTCTTGGATTCGGCCGCATTTTAAATAAATTGTAGCCACTGCGAGACTGACCTCCTGAATAACCTTCGATAGGGTAAAACTCCGAAGATTCCGACCGTATTACCCCTGGGCCAAATGTACTTTTTGAGGACGAATGAATGGAACGGTGCGCGGTGGCTTGTTCACGGCTTCACGAGGTAGATTTGGTTCAAGCATATCTAGCGCCCACAAAATCCAACTTTTTAAGAGCAACACAAGTGGTATTTTGAAAAGCTCAACCAAAATGTAAACCAAACAATAATGCAATATTTTTCGATTAATTGTGAAAGGAAATGATCAATTTGTCAAAAATTTCCTATGACAACCAATTGTAGGGACCATGACTACACAACAGTACACACACTCACGACTCACAATCTGAATTGAAATTGGAAAGAAAAGTCTATCAGTACGGACATTACGGACTTTCGACTCTGCGGCCGGATAAACCAACTTCTGGCTAGTCTCCGGTTCTAGTACCAAAACAGAGTTGAAAGTTCACGAGAGTATAAACTGGTACTATTTCATTTTTTTTTAATCATGGGTAACTCTCAATCTCGAGGCGTGAAGCGGAAATGTGAAGAGGACGGTGAGGATCTAAAAGATTTGAACAAAAAAGTCAACATTCTTGACCTCTCACCAACGCCAATCGCTTCCATGACATACGAGTATGTATTTGCCTATATATTTTGCTAAGAATTATACTCTATCATTCCCGAAAGGACAAGTTGGAGGTTGGATTTGTGTGCATGTTTTTCTGGTGACTAAACGGTTAAACTTCGGTATGTCACCTTCACAAAAGTTGTTTATGAGGTCAAGGGTCACATTATATCTACAATGCAGTCAAATACAACCTCTTCTGTGTGTTTTCCTTATGAAATTTTTATACTCAATCTCTATTTGGTATGTTCTATAGTGCCGAAATGTGGGGTCAAGAGAGAGATTACAAGAACTCTGTCGTACAGATGCTGTCCAATGAAGGGAATCGGCTCATGTTTAGACTCAGAATGATGCTACTCGTGGAGGCCTCTAAGATGGGAGACCGTCAGAACTGCTTGATACCATTCCCTCCATGTTTCTATGACGGTGCGACAAACACTAAAGATTTTTCTGGACTTTGCGAACACCTCGGCCAAATCATTTCTTGTACCTCGAGCCTTGATGACCCGACGACGGAATTGACCCCGAAGGCATGGGAACTTTTGTATTGGAGTCTCACTAATCCCTTGACCTTGGAGCCAGTTCCCTTGACCAGAGACACCTATTCTAAGATGATAGAAATGGCACATTTGACTGGACTCAAGAATCTACCAATTCCAGACAATTCCACCGTGCATCTGTTCAAGATTACTCAAACTCAGCCGAGTCCTAAATTTCATTTAGCCAAGAAAACGTTTGGCTCGTTTTATGCATTTCATGGCTCACCGCTCTACAATTTTCATTCCATTATCCATCGTGGATTCTTGCAGGCTCTGAATGTGAGACGGGTCCATGGAGATGGAACTTACTCGAGTCCGAACATTGAGATCTCTAAGGCGTACAGTCGTCCCTGGTGTGGCCCATGGACTCGCAATATTTTTGGTGGACGTTATATTAAGGCCGTAGCAATTTGTGAGGTCATCAACACGAATATCACCGTTGTCAAGGACTATTGCTACGTCTGCAAGAATGACGAACACATGCGACTCACACATATTTATATTTTTTCCGCTTCCGCTAGAAAGAAGTTGTAATTATTTGGTTGCGGCAGAACAATTAAAGAATCTGACAATTACATCAAATTATTTTATTTTTGAATCACGGCATTTACTCAAAGTCAACTAATTAATTGTTATGTAATCTGTCCTATCACATTACTCATAGAGTATCGCTTTATGGTAACCAACTCATTCTCTACGTATTTTAGGTAATATTTGACCATGCTTTAAACCCAAGATCAACTTTTTTTAGGAGCCAACACTGAAATTAGCAAAGTATTTAAAAGAAAACTTACATTTCTTCGAAATTTTGAAAAATATTCGGTTGTGTCCATATTTAATTTCCAATTTTGATTAAAATCTGAATGGTCTGACTGGTAGAAATTATGTACTCCATGGAATAGGAATAACTGCCATCTGCCATAGCGTAATCTCTATCCGGTACATATGATTGGGTTCCGTCCCCATTCTTACACAGGGTGTATAAGAGGAACTGGCTCAACTGACCAGCTAAGTCAGTTTCTTTTTATATCAACAGTAAATTGTACATTAGAATGACTTTTTATTTTTTTTGCTGTATCCATATATTGAGTTTCTTAAACGAGGGGTACCTTTCTTAGGCCAAATTAGTGGCGACCTCATTTTCACTGAGAGCATGCAGGTATCGATGTTTGAAGATGCAATACCATGAGATGAATTTATTCTGAACCACCTTGTGGTTTCCGATTTCATTAGTTCGAACATCTGTCAAAAATCGTGTACGAGTCAGATACAAAACTTGGATTATAGAACAAGCCTGAGAAAATAGAATGAAACTCAATAAAATATTGATTTTGATCAGATTATTCTTATTTATGTTATGTTAGAATAGGCTACACTTTGGATATGTTATAGACCTTGGCATCCTGAACAACTTTTGTGTGGGTCTCAACCCGAAAAGACGCACCGTTTCGCCGCTAGAAATACACGGGGGCCATGTACGTGCTACCCCCAGGGCGGACACGGTGGAGTACATGCATGCAGACTGTATATTTCTAGCGGCCGCGCGGTCCGACTTCTGGGGCAAGGCCGGACTGGCGACCTAGGGGCGTTGGCGGCGACAACATTATTAGCATGGGGCGGAGGGCGCCTTACCTCCATGCCCCTAATGTTAAATTTCTCGGGGCGCACGCGGCAAACGCCGCATCGCCACAAAGGCCAGTCCGGGCCTGGGGTACAACCTTCACGAAAGTTGTTGAGCAGGGTAAGGGCAAAGTACGGCCAATTCTGACAGGGGATCTTTTGCCGTGACATTTGAGCAGTAACCTTTCCATAAAAAAAAATTGGATCAGAAGATAAAAGACCTACTACGTATGAAAGAGTGTGACGATTTATACAGGTGGAGGATGGACCCCAGAGAATGTGTAGGAGAGCATGGACCCCAGCCAGTGCACGATATTTTTACATTGCTTTGCATCGGGGCTCCGTCTCGTTATTTTAACCCGTACGTACTTCGGGGCCCCGTTTCCGCTCACGTCCTCACGGTTTTAGTGGTTGCGGGCCTTCTCTACGTCGCGCTACATCTATGTTCTCTGCCTTTCCATTGAGCGCGGGGGTAGACCAAAATTTTGGTTCACCTTGTATAGAAGTGATGTGATTGTTATAATCGACTCTACTTTGACTCGAAATGCGGGGGAGAAACCTCTTGGTACACCTACCTCATAGTACTTTCAAAATCAACAATACGCGCCACCCCAGTTGATATTTTCTTTCCGCTGAATTTGGCAATTCGCAATGAAAATGATTGACTTAAAAATGAAGTCGGGGCTTCAAATCCAAAGGGACAGTGCGCCTTTTATGATTATGATATGAGGGAATGAAAGGAACTGGAACACACAACTCACATTTCCGAACATGAGTCGGATGAATATGACAGTGATGATTTACAATAACGGAGGTTGAGGTTGAGACTCTAGAATTGGAAGGCTCCAGGAATTCGGAATCGGACAAGATATCGCTCTATAGGGTGGGAAATGAGAGCGTTATCATTACTTGACGTATTTCTTATGCTCACATTATAAATTTTTGTTCTAACAAAATAAAGTGGGTAACATTTTTGTAAGCGTAGGTATTCAGCTGAAGTAGAATAAATATCATAATCCAAATACAGACCCAAAGTTTCCGGTATGTTCCTGGGAACGTTCCCAAAAATAAAGTCCTGTGGATTTGACAACCCTATTTTTAGTCAGGCGGAGACCTCCTTTCGTTGATATGTAGAATGAGTTTAGTTAGAACTTGGACTTGGAGTTGGAGTGAGTGTGGTCATCTGGCCATGGTCATGGAAGGGTCACATGTCACATGTCACTCTTAATGTACTCTGAGGTGAATGAGGCATGGAGTTGATGTGTTGGGGGTTGGGTTCACAAGTCGTTAAGACGTCATGCTCAATTGACCACTACCACCACCACTACCACTGCCACTACCCGGTAACAGTCCCCAATTTCTTTGGACTTGGTCTTTCAATCCCTCAATCTCTCGTCATATCTCATCAGACGTTTAAAGAATACATTCAGAGACAGAGACAGAGACCACACAATAAGCGAAGAGTCAATTGAGAAATGAGTGACATAATTAGTAAAGTAGAGGAGTAGAGGCTCCGAACTAGTGAGACGGGAGCGGATATGAAATGAGGAAGAGAAGTTGAGTTTGGATTGGATGGTGCGGAAGGTCCGAGAGATAGCTCCGAGGTGTCAAGGGATCCTTGTGGGCGGATCTAAACTCTGCTCTGGGCTCTGAGATGAGATCATGTCCCTCCCTCCTTCAAACCATCCAAAGGATCAACCAATCCTACTTCCTATTCTCCCAACTTCATCCTCCGAATTCTTGCTCTTATCTCCGACTCGGTTCACAGTCTTAGGACTAAGACAAAAGAGTAAGAAGAGGTGTGGGAGGAAATACCCGATTTCTCATCTCATCTCTCATCTCTCATCCTCACTTCCACTCAACAAAAGAAATAGGTGTAGAGTTGACTTTCCCAGTTCATCTTCAACTTTTGCTCTCCTAACCGTTCACTTCTAATCCTGATTCAAAGTTCAAAACATTTCTTAATTGGTTCATCAAGTGGAAGTTGAATTAGCAGTGGAAGTTGGAGTCAAGGAACTGGAGTCCAGTCCACACATCAAAGTCCGTTTCTTTCTCAGAGCGAGAACGAGGAGTGGATAGGACTTTGAGTGTTCATCGCCATCAATCTCAATCTCAACTCAAGCCCTTGCAGATAAAGATAAGGTGAGTATGCGAATAAGTCACAAATACACTTTGACCTATCTGTCTGACCTGTCACATAGTCACATCCTCTCACTAGTCACTTGTCTACCAGTCTTCATTCGATTCTTCCAATTCCTCAAATGATGTGAGTCCGACTCAATATTTTTTCAAAAATTTGACATTACATTCATATTACTTTTTGCAAGCATTTTAACTAGTTACAAAGTATTTCCACTCCTTGAGCTCTTCATAATCAATGCGCATGCGGTGAGGATAACTTGTAGAATGGCACGTAATCTCGAATCCTAATTCTTGATTAGGGATTCACATATTCTACAGAATACGAGGATTGTTGACCTTCTATATGTAATGGTATTTTGCGTCATTGTTAACTGTCTAGAATAGCTTAAGAATTGTGACTGAAGAACCCAGTCATTCTGATCCGTAGAGATTCATGGAATATATATAGTACAGGGTGTTCCAAATGAATATACCCAGTCTCAAAAATTCATAGTTTCCAAAATATAAAATAGATTTTCATAAAAAATATTTTTATTAAAATTTCGAAAGGACTTGCTTCTTTTACAATTTTGACATTCTTTGATTAGTGATAAGCGTATTCTCACTATAGCGGCCATTCTTATTTTTACACTCCCGAACCCTTTCGAATGTGTAAAATCTCTAAAAATTCTTGAAATTCTAAAAATCTGAACTTTGAAAACAAATTTTAAACAATTTTAAGATGATGTTTTTTAGATGTCGGGAAGATTTGAAAAGAAATATCGACGAACAGTGGAGTTCAGTTTCAAACCATCGAACTTTCGTATGTTAATAAAGTTATTATCTCCGGGTGTGTAAAAATAAGAATGGCCACTATAGCGAGAATAACTAATCAAAAATTGTTAAAATTGTAGAAGAAACAAGTCCTTCTGAAATTTCAATTAAAATCCAGATCCAGATCACAATTTTACACATTGAAAATGTGTGAAATTGTGATCTGGAATCTGGATTGTGTTTTTGGATATTATTGAACTAAGGTCGGACAGGTTGGAGTCATCTTTTCGTCATTAGTTTTAGTATTGGTCATTATTTTTATTGGTTATTAATTGGTATTCAATCTAAATTCTAAATTGGTGCCGTGTAGGCTGAATTAAGTCATTCTACTTATACTTAAATGTATCAGGATGCGTCGGTCAAACATGTAAATAAATAAAGAATCAAATCAATCAAATCAATCAAATATATTCTTTGTAAATCTATTCCATGGAAACTACAAATTTTGAATACCGATATGCCGATATGGGTATATCCATTTGGAACACCCTGTATAAAATACATGTTGGTTTCCGTTCCGTCTTCCGTCCTCAAGTATTGAAGGACCCCGAATCAATCAGTTCATTCCTCCTTCATTCGAACGGTCCAATAAAAATAAAATTACTATTCCGCGCATTGTCATTGTCACCAGTTCTCGTGTGGAAGCAAGAAAAGAGAACTTGGAGTAAAGTGAAACCACTTGATGACGTTCCACTATTCAAGACAAATGTCTTTCTTCGTTCACAATGAAAGAGTGTACACTTATCTCAAAATATTTCAGAACCCAAAATTAGATTTATGAGTCCGTGAGTATAAAATTCCTGAGTTCGATCCTTTTAATTGTCCATCTCGTTGTACATATGCATGAGGATAAATACTCCTTGGTTACTCCCTACCCATCCGTTGGAAAACCTCAATTATTGCTGTCAGAAATTTAAAAAGTTTTGTGACAAGTTCATGGTGGTCGGTATTATAACAGGTCGTGGGGTCATCTCTCTGACCAGAGTACCAGGGAATGTTAAAATTAACGCAGACTACTGTATTGAGAAAGCGTTGAAGCCCCTACTTTAGGATAAAGTCGCGGATTTGTACCTACGGGTAGTGGTCGGTAAAGATTTTGTGCACCACGATGCGGCTTGCTCGCACACGTCGCGGAAAACCTCACTGTATGCCGCCGATTTGAGGTCAAGACTCGATATGACCATTATTCCTAAGACAGAGATACATGTGAAGAGCCCTGACACCAGTCCCATGGAGCTTTTTGGATTTGGTCTATTAAAACAGAAGCTGCATTTGAGACGTGCGTCAATTTCAGCAGGTGTTTGGAAAACGTTCTGACTTCCACTTCCACTTCCGGCCCCGATTTCCTACGCATTCTTGACCTAACCGATCCGTAAAAATTACTCACTGTTAGAGATGTTACGGTCAACGACCCCTCCAAATTTCAAATGTTTTAAATCAAAAGCGTGGAAAATAGGGCAGAAGTTTTACCGTCCAGAATAAGTGCGACAACCCTCTGTAGGGATACATTTTGTCCCGTACTTTTATTCTGAGAGGTGCCTAGTGCCTTGACTGGCTATTAATTGAGATACTCGACTATTTCAATTCATTTCAATTTCCAATAAATCAGGTTGGTGAAAAACTGATCCAATCATGCAATATCCTCTGCCTAAGAGAGTACACAAAATAATGACTTGCTCTGAAGTGTCAATTTCTTTGGATGTGTTTTATGGGACGGCTATAATTACTATGAGTGTAAATATACGGACGTTGGTCAGCGTCTATCGTATGGTCACTCATTGGTATTATGATCTTGGAACTCATTAGATCGGCCTATCGAGAGTCAGATTCTCTGCCAAATCTATCTCTGACTCGGACAGGTTCGTGTTCAGGTGAACGTGAGTAGACAAATCTTTTCAGAGTAAACTGTTGTAAACGAGAGGACCATGTTTGATGAGAAGTATCATAACAAATAAATAAAGTTCATATAGACTAGAGTCGGAGAAAACATGATAATCATGGGGGAGTAATTCTCATCTCATCAAATACCAAATATTCCAATCTTACAAGTAAACCTATTCCGATGATAAAAACCAATCGATCCAAAAACCATTCAGATAGGTCAAACTATGTGTCCTGACCTTCAGAATAAACCTTTTGTCGGCAGATAGAATTTTTCAATTTTTCGAATTTTTTCGAAAAAAATCCCAATTTTGGCACGGGACATAACATGTAAATTGAAGACGTGGTCCCGCCTTTACTATTTTCCAAAAATTGAATTTTTGAAATATTTTATGTTGCATCATTCTCATGTGTAACTGACATTTCTATGACCCACT
>JAQFYE010002004.1:0-19843 GCA_034694305.1 Protaphorura glebata | reverse complement strand
AACCGGTATTCGGTAGTACCGAAATACCGGTATTACGAAAACACCGGAATACCGGACTACCGAAATACCGGTATTGCAAAAATCCTTAATACCGGACTACCGAAATACCGGTATTGAAAAATTCACCGGTATTGGATTCACTAATGTGAATGTGTGCCGTTGAATTCAATTTCGAGGTGTTAATTTATTAATTGCATGCTTGGAGACAGGGTGATTGAGTGAATGAATGAAATAATGAATGAATGGAGGCCGCGAAGTGATGAGTATAGGGCAATTCAATGCCAGAATCTAATGCATGGTCAAACTTGACATGACAGACAGACAGGATGCACACACACGGTTTTCAATCACATCTTCTTTGCCTGCTATCAAAGATTCGAAGATTATAAAAAATATAATTTTGCTACACGGTCTCACCTTTGTAGCGCTCTTCTGCGAAGTGATTTTATTTCCGTATAAACGACCGAATTTATTTTCGTAGACTGCGGTCAGACGAAATGAAGTGATTAAAAGTTAAACCATCAGGTCTCGGGTTCAATTCTTGGTCGGCCCCCTTCCCAATTCCTTACTGGTCCTCAGTGGCCTCGGGTTAATAATTTGGGTCGATTACGCCTCTAGACTAACTTCTCTAGACAGAGGTCATCTCGGTGATATCGGGCCTACGAGCCAAGAATGGGTAAACTGATTAAGCGCAGATTTGGCTGAAGCAGTTTAAATTACTATAGCGGCATAATTCTAACTTCATTGAGGTGGTTTGCCGTAAAGTGGTTTCCCTCCAAAATTTCAACAACGATACTATGTATTTCCTTGTAATCATAATTTTCCTCTCAGAATTTAAAAGATTAGAAATTTCAAACGGGAATGCCTATTCACGTATTGAGTGCCGAGTGCACAAGGAATGTCAACAAAGTATAGGAAAATGTTTCAAACATTCCATGCCCGCAAATACAGGAATGACGGTACATAATTGGTTGAAACACCCTCTGAATCCAGATTTCTTCCACTTCTATGCAGTTTTAAATGTTTGGGAAATGAAGCTCGTATTACACCTTAGCTGGATTTTCAACATAATTAATCGACAATTTTATGAAGAATGAGTTCAAGTAAAACGATAAACAACATTACACGTTCGTTTTATTGATAATCAACCAAAATATTGAGTTGAGACTGAAATTAGAGATCTTAAATATTGACTCAAATAATACGACCAAAAATTTGCCCAAAATTTAAAGGAAGCCTTAGACAAAACTACATCCCACGTTGACATGGACATTACCGTCTTCGCCTATGGCTGCGTGGCAAGTACATTTGACTCCCTTCACACCTTCCATTTCATAGGATGCTCCATCTGGACATTGTTCTTTTTGGACTAACGATAAAAATATTATTGACATTAATTTAATCATTTGGTCGGAAGAAAAATTGAAATGTAAAAAAAAATATTCTTACGGGCAGCCAATTCTGTGTCAGAACTACGTTTACTCATTGGAAGTGATTCCACTTCCTGAGTCCCAAAAATGACGAGGAGACCAACAATGAACACAAACACAATCAATGTTTTGGAAACCATTTTGAATGTATTATCGATTTTTTTTTCTGAATTGAGGTTGAAATCTGTATTAATCGAAGAAATGTCATATCTGCACTATGTATTTATACAGAAAAGCTTTGTGTTACTTTGAGAGTTATAATAACTGAATTAAGGCGACCGACCGATGTTTTGTTTAATGATTTAATTAGAAGGACCGTGAAGGTTAATTTTCAATGTTCCATCGGGAGTAATTAAGCGAAAATACCACACGAGACGTATACTGATTAAGATTTTCATAGTACGATTATAATTATGCACGACTTAAAGCAGTCACATTTTCGAACTTGATTTTCCTTATACTTTCTCCAACCCGATTCAGATTAATTTGGACACGTGCGTGTTTCCCCGAGACCTCCAAAATTGACCTTCAAAGACAAAGTTCAAATTAACTCAATCAGTTCTGCTCTATATTAATGATATGCAATTCTTTGATATCTCACGTTAAGTTTATTTTATATGACCAATAGTTTGTCAGGAATCCTCAACACTTCTGAGATGCCCGACACTATTTTCCAAGAAATGACCCATCATTTCAAAGCTAATTGAAAAATCAATATCCGTCGATTTATAGTTCAAAATTTACTCAAAAAGAAGGCAAAGGAAGTGGAATCATAGGAATTTCCTAAATCTTCGCTTTTCGTCCATCATTATTTTAATAACTCCGCGATTTCCCGTTTCTGTGCGTCTCGATATTTTGAATTATATGGCACGTCATCACTGTTGGGTGTATCGGATTTTAAGGCGCAATGACTTGTTTGAAAATCTGTACAAAATGCATGTGATCAATTTTTTACCCCTACCATTACGTTTCCCCAATCTTGCTCGTCTTTCTTAATTTCTAATCAAGCCTTCCGCCATCGCCATCACTGTTGTGCACATCGGATTCTAGATCCCACTAGTTGGTAAATTTTTCCGCATCGTAAGAATTTGGGTATGTTTCAGAGATTTTAAAATTAAGTGGATGCCTACCCAAGAGCCATCCGAGCTATGAATTGCATGATATAAGAAAGATCCCGTTTTACAAATTCAAATTAATAATGTGAAAAATCTCTTAATATTAAAAGATCTTGCGTGCCTGACATGCATGAAATTGGAGGCGGAGAAAGGTTGGGCAGGAGCGTACAAGCTGAACACGATGTTTTTAGTAGAATTTAGTGATTTTGAGACTGGATAGTGTACATTTTGTAGACAATCATCATTATCTCCACATGTACATAGTATGTTATTATTATGCTTCACCTACTACACTTTGACTATTATTATTATTATTATCAAGTAGTGGTACAGGATCCACTAGTAGTAATTCATCAAGGCAGGGTGGGATTTACTTACAAGGATGCATGTGAGTTGAATGTGAATGCATATTGCACACATACATATTTTATTATCTTGTAACATTTTTCTGTTAAAAAGTAGACATAGACGCACATCTCACCTGCAATTATTTCGAGTAGGATGAGACTGAGAAATAAAAAAAAATTGAGGATGAATTTGAATTGAAGGTGAGCAGCGTTGAGGAATTTTGTTGATGGATTTTAAGCACTTAATTCAATCAAAATGGAATGAATGAATGAGTTACTTCCCTTCGAGACGACATTCCATTAAGTAAATACGACAGAAAGTCCCTTGCCTTGCATTCCAAAATTAATCACCAATTTAACATAATTCTGGAAGAATGACAACTCACATTTTTTAGTAGAAAACCATAAAAAGTGGAATGCCGTTTAGGTATTTCCATTCTAAAATTAATGTCGTAATGGCTTACACCTGCATCCTTCATTGCCGGCCGCCTTATTTAGTCAATTTCAACAGCTATTCTTGCAATCAAGCCAGAAGCAACGTCTCTAGGTAGCTTATACATGTATCCGAATAGGAACTGAGCACCTGTCCAAAAAAAATAACGGAGACACATACATGAACGACGCGGACCTTTTATGACTTCTATCATGGTCGGATTGAACTCAAACTTGCATTTTCGGATTCCTCGTAAAATTTTGTCAACACAAAATTCTAAAATTCTGTAGTTCGTAAGAGACAATTTCAATAGAAAGAATAGAAACATTCCTGTTGCATCCGCTCAAAATTTGTCAATTAAAAATAAATAAGTTTTCAACCTGATTGATTTGAACTCCAATGAAATCGACAATTTCTTGAAATTATAGGAAGACGGTCATGGTGCAATATAGTAAATGGGGTGCATATTTCATGTCGTCCCGGGTTCAATTCCTGACCGCCATGGTTTCTAATTCCTTGTACAGCTGTGTGTTAGTTCTCCCACCTGATTGAATTCTGTGTACAGTTTTTTGTACCAAATCTGTTGATTCTTTCCCGGTGTCGACTGAAATTGTGCGTGCATCTCAATTCTATCTTACCACCAATACATTCGGTAGGACCGGAAAGTGGTAGAGGTTTATGAACCACCTTACACAGGAATATTTCCAAAAAAATTGTTAAAGACGTCACATCTCATTTCATTGTCCTTGTCCTTGTCATTTCTTGCACTTGTCCAGTCTTGTCCGGAATGATCTCTATATCTGTCTTCTCTTTGTGTTTTTATTTGACACATGGATGACTTGGATGATAGATAAGAGTTCGTCGAGGAGTGACAATTGACAATGACAATATTCGAATATTCCGTCCGTCCAACTACATTGCTCTTGCTCTGCATATTTCGGTCGTCGGTACCTTGACGTTGTCCGCTCGGTCCAAAAAAAATCTTTTGACGCGTCGTCGTCGTCATATATAAGTTAAGTTGACACATGAGTTCAAATTCAAAAACTTGTCCGAGCATCCGAGATGTTTGAATTTGAATGTGATGGGGTTGGAGAATTCTATTATCGTTGTCCGCTCCTATTCAGATGTCGTTGAGTCGATGAATGTATTAAGGAGGTGACGTCCATGTCGGCACTGCAGTCTAACACCTGCGTTTATCAAATGTCAATTAGACAGTCATTATGGAAATGTAATCGATTAGGAATCGTTTGTCACTACGGTAAGAGGAATTCTGTCGGTAGAGCTATGTCGAAGACAGAATAAATTGGAATTATTTATTGTATAAAATTCTGTAGAGAGGACACTGCACAGTCCTTACGGTAAGTTCTTGGATTTGGCTGTATTTTTGATATGTTGTAGCCTTTGTCCTCCTGAACAACTTTTGTGAAGGTTCTACCTTGAAGAGTCAGACCGTTTGGCCGCTAGAAGTGCATCAGCCAAGTACAGTTTGTGACGTCATGGATGTTTCACGGATTATGACGTCACAGAGTGCACTTGGCTGATGTATTTCTTCTGCTTGAGTTTGACATAAGGTATGGGTGCCCGGAATGTAAGACAACGATACTAATACGTGAATGAAAGTTTTGAGCAAGCACAATAATTACGGAATTAAAGAAATTGCAATTTTGTTGGGAAACATTGGTTAGATTAAGATATACATATCTTAGTATAGATACTTATTACATTTTAGAAATGACCTCGCAATATTTAGGATTTTGAAATGCTTAAACTTAGGACGTACTTTTCTACGACATGTTCTACTTTGAAAGATCTCGGGAAATAACTGTTTAACCCAAGCAGGATTCTCTTGCTTCCTTCAGCAGTGTACACAGTCCTGTTCAGTTCAGTTTAGTTTTTCTAATCTGATCTGATGAAGAGATAAGTAGAACTCGGGAAGATTCCTTGGCTTGAATGCAGGATAGACCGGCCCATGGCCCAGGAACCTGTCAAGAGAGCCGAATATAAAAGTTACCTCAGAAAAGAATAATAATAATACTGATACATACAATGTAGCTCAAAATTCGAATTCAAACTCATCATCAATTGTCCGTAGAATTGTAATTGTAAGAAGTATTGGTTAATGTTCGATACACCGCGCCGCTGCCGCCGCACACTTCTTACATTTATTTTATTTGTTGGTGATCTACCGATCTATGAGATATCTTTTGGTCCGATCTCCTGAAATTCGAACGAATACAAGAGTAGTGCACGATTTGACCCTTTGGACAGTGGATGACCTGTATAGACCTCAGAATTCCTATCCATCTTGATTACAGTAGAAAAAAAGAGACTTCTCAATGTTAATCCATTGGATTTCTTTGCATGGGCAGATATCTGTGAAAGATAGTCATTCAAAGAAATAAAGACGGAAATTGATACTGGTGATCATTTTAAGCCGACGTCTTAAGGTTTTTAACCTACTTGAGCATGATAGATTGGATTTTACTAAATACTACCTTAATATACAAAAGGGTTATCAATTTGCATTTGACCATAGGTCAATTGACTTCAGTCAGGTCAGAGTCGGACAACAACTGTACAACCGAACTGACCAGTCGTTTTGTTGGTCAGAAATTATATACCTTTATATGATCCTACAGAAATCTACATGACATTCCATGTTCAGAACAAACAAATTGCGCTCAGATTCTCACGCTAGATTTGAAAGATCACACCTTGACCGTGATCGATCACCAAAACTTATTTATTTATAAACATAGTAGGATTCACAGAAATTCTTACTGATCAACCAACAAATAATTCAAAGTTTAATGCTCTCTGGCGTTAGAACTTCTTTACAAAGACTAAAATCTTTTTGTAGTTGGCCTAGTTGGGTCGAGAAATCCACAGTTAACTAAATTATTACTTTTATTCAGAATTCTGTACCATTATTTTGCAGTTTTAAGGATCATTGAAAGATTCGATTGTAAAATTTCGAATCTTGTGCAAAAATTTATAAAATTAGAAAAATATTGTTAATGGTGTAGTGTAGCATGACATATCAGAACACCAATAGTATCCCAATTGTCCCAATGTTGACCGTTCTTAACATTTCGCTTTTCTCGTTTTCTAAATGAATAAAATTGAAATATTTCACTTGAAAAATATTTGATAAATCCTGATTATAATTTCTAATTCTATTTGAACTCACCGGGCTGATCCCTGGTTGTGAACTTAGACGCCATTATGGTAAGGTCCTTTCTGGTCATCTTAATTTGCGTTGATATGAGAATTCGGATGAATTTCTGTACCACTGAGTGTGATATTCGTGGGCTAGTTAAAGCCAAATGAACCTTGGATTTAACGGGCTCGTCTTGTTGAAAACCGTTCTTTGCCTGATTGGATAATAAACTTGAACGAAAAGAATAAGAATATTCAAGCGATAATTACTTTAGCATTGCCAATGGAAATCTCGATGCAATTTAGTAGCTGTAGGGAGGAAGTGATTAACAATTAAGTTGCATGAACTTTACTTCCGGCTATGGTAATAGAACACATCGGCCGATAGCAAATCAAAATCGGCCAAGAATAGACTTCTATCTCATCCACAGACCGTTACATACTTCACAGTTCAATGAAAATAGTCCAATCAGCCACAGCCATCTCCGTCGCAGTCAAGTCAAGTGTGTAGTCAAAAAAAATCAAATGAAGTTTATAATGGATGGAGGTTAATTTCCAATCGAAGATACTTTTTAGCCCAGCATCCTATAGCAACCAGCGAATGGCGCAGCGAGGCAAATTTGTAAACTGGGCGGTTCAATTTGAATCTATTATGTCGTCGCTAACACTTTCTGGTTTCGTGTGAAGTCCAGTCGTCTCTAAGGCACTGAAATTAAAACACTAAGGCCCTCAAATTATAATTAAATGGTTGAATCAATGCAGCTTGACAAGATTTAATTGCTAGGGTAAGATCAAACTGTCCGCACGAATAAAATTGAGCCAATTATTTCAAAACAGGTGACACTACGCGTATGGAGATCCTATCTCTACCGTATCTCCCGATATTACGTCATGAAAATATACCGGTATAGGCAATACTTTCAGGTTGCTACAAGGAGTCGAAGCACTTTTGTGGGACGAAAATTTGCAAAATTCCTATTCGCTTTAATTTTATTTGAACAGCATGGGCTTACCTAGTAGGGAAGTTGTCACATTTCTTAAATTGTTTGGGTTAAATAATCCCTGTCCGGACAGTAAGACGAAAACAGCTTACAGGCAAATATCGAGACCGTAATGACTCAAAAATAAATTAAAAGCGTCACTTCCGCAATTAAGACCAAATTGTGGACTCAAAAGAAGAAGCGCTGAATCGTTTTTCCTATACGCAGAAAAATACAACAAAACTCAACAATGAAACTTGGAATCAGCGGATTGTTGTTTGAGAAATCTTGTATGAGAAAAAATTGTCCTACGTACGTCCTTCATTGTGTGGGTAGATTTAAATTAAATAAATTAATGAAAGGAGAATAAGGATGCGATATACATTCAGTATTAGTATAGTCTCCCATTGCGTCACACATTGTTGAAGACAAGGTTGTTATTCTCCCTATTGTTGTAGGGACACATTTTTCAGACTGTTGTTATTGTAGATCAATTATAGACGACTTGGGGGGTGAGGATTTTCCTTTTCAAAGAATTGGACTCATGTCTACCCGTATTCAAATCCTTTTGTTTTCTTGGTGAAAATAGCATGGGAAAGTTAGTTTTTTACCTTGCGTCAAATCATTAGCATTTGGTATTGTCTAAGGCTCTTCTCTTTTTTACCCACGTCCCCTGCGCTCTTTCTCTCATAAGGCCCCACTCGGAGATCATTTTTTGCGCTCCGCACTCTGCACTTCACTGATTCAATTAAACTTATACGGCCCGAACGTCTTATGTCGAACAAGGGAACCACCCTTCATGTAAAGTGGCGATTTCACTTGGCAGAAGTCATCTGCAAAATTCTGCAATGCTATGTCTCAATTTTACCAGCACCTGGATCTGCAAATTAGTACCTGCCACTAATTTGCAGGTCAAGTTAAAATTTCAATGCCTATAGACTTGAGCTTCATTCAGGATTTATATTGAAGATGATTTGCAGTTTATGAGCTGCCGCATGGAATCCCCGCTAGAACTACCAACCCTTTTGAGCATAAGAATGAGAGGTTTGCCAAATAAAATATTCATTGCTAGATATTTTTGATATGTTCCAACCTTGTTCGCCCAGATAAAAATTACTGAAATCTCCACGAAAGTATCAATCCACAGCTAGCAATATGGAATCTTAAAATTCGAAAATTTTTATCTGCTGACCAAGTCTGTTCATTTGTGACCAGGGCACTTGGAATGACTAAGCCCGAATTACGTCCGAAGGATCTTCCTTGTAAGTATCCGGCGCCAAGCGAAGACAGCAATATATTGGTGAACGTTGTGCGGCATTGTTGTGACCATAAAACCTCCATACATTACAAATGTTTTGAGTCCTTAATAGGAGGGTTTGGTTTGAATTCGGTTTTGGCCCTCAAGGTAATCTTCAGCTACCAGAATTTAGCATGACTTTGCGGGAAACGCGGTTTCGATCTTATATTGCAATTCGCAGTCAAGATAAAGAGGTACCACAAATATCAGGGTAAACCAGCCTAAAAGTCCATATTTTGGGGAATGTGTTAAAAAGCCCCGCTTTAGCTCAGTTATAGAAATCTTTAAAAAATTGATTATAATCATACTAGATTAGTGTAACGTTTAGTTTTATCAGTTTTATATTAGGACGGTTTACTTTAAACAAACTAGCAACAAATAAGTCTCAGCACATGTCATGTCGTACGTCGTCAGACAGAAAATGCATTGCTATTGCTAACCAGGTAAAGTTCAGAAGAACCGACATTTATTTAAATGGATTGTAAAATTATGTCTGCGGTGAGGTTTATTATTATGTTCCTCACCATATGTGCCCGATTGTTATGAAAAGAAACCGGCTTGGGGCTCGGGAGCTTTTGAATTCTGTTTACCTTACGAAAAAGATAAATCAAAACTCCTTTCCTTCTGAAACTTATGATTCACTACACAATTCACAATCTTTCTCTTCTGGCTTGTTTTATTGTCCACTTTTGTGTGAGTAATCATAATGATCCTGTTTTAAAAACAAATAAGAGTGGGCACTGGAGTAGAACGAGAACCAGAACACCATAAAGCGCCCAGCAGCTCAGCGCCATACCGCTCATAAAAAACCAGAAAAGAATCAGTTTCTATCATATAAAAATCATTCGACCTTACCCGTTTTGGGCCCAAATCTTGTGCTGATTAGCAGAAATTAATTTTAAGTAAACATATCTGGTAGTCGAAAATAGAAATAGATTTCTTTAACGTACCTTCCTTCCCAAAGTATGTTTAAAATTCCCAAAATAGGATTAAAATACACAAAATAAGCTTAAAATTAAAAAAAACGATTAAGCTACACATATTGGGATTAAAATTAAAAATTGAAACACCAGGAAAAGTATGACCGTAACAATTTTATGAAAATAAACAAGAATTATTGTTAGCGTAAGGTCTGATTAAGAATCACCGTATTTTTCGTACTAAGTAGGTCGCTTACTATTTATTTTGCCTATGGAAGGTACCCCAAGCAGTAGGGGATGACCCTGAAACCTGTATAAAGCAACTACACAGTACACTATCAAAGAAAATGATAAGGTACTGTCTGTATGCCCAACGACCACTCGTTTCGTGGTAAGGTCTTCTAGTTTTTTATACGATCTTGTAAGAATGATTAAATTCGTAATAATGATAATGGGTATAAAATGAGCGGATTAAAAACTGAACATTGCCCATTATGTTACGTGGGGGGTTGAGGCTCCTTAATAACTCCTGGTTTAATTTTTCTATTCTACACAATTCTTATGGTTGTTAAATAAATAAAATGTCGGCAAAGCACAAAGAAATTAAAAAGATGTGAATTAGGTGACCAGGAAAAATTGATTTAGCGAATGATGATGATATGTTTGTTTTGTCCGTTCTGTCTTCAGAAAAAAATCGTTTAAGATCATTTTCACTGACCGCCACACCCCCGCTGAGTTTAATATTTATGTTCGTACCGGAAAATGTATTCAAAGTGACATTTACAATTGGGCGTCAACTTTAGTTCCTCATCCTTTGGGTGCATTTGCAGGTACCCATCTGGTAAATGGAATGGTAATTAGCTTGTTTTGTAACCAGAATCATGTCAAACAGTCGTCGTTACGTTAGTCGGCTCGATATGGGCGGTGCGGTGGTGGCACGCGAGTCAAACTTATTTCTTGAACGTCGTTTTCGTCAGGTCAGGTTCCCACGCTTTCTCGTTAAGATTTTATTTACGAGCACAATTGTTAGAATTACAGGAGTTATTACAAAATATGTGCTTGAATTCGAAATAGGTACCTGAAATAATTGAGTAAATTCTAGGAGTGCATTTTTGGCCTGAAATCTTTAAGATCTCGAGCGAAATTACTTGGATATTATCTTGATACGAATTTTTGCTGATATTTCATCACCTATTTCAGAATAATATTCGACGGCTGCCAACATTTATCAGATATCGGATGAATAACACATACATAGAGGATGTCAGGTATTCGGTCATCTAATCCAGCCATTTTTATTAGAAGAGCATATTGGGGGTTATACTCTAGACCTGTTAGCTATCCTGAGTTGAATGATGACAGAATTCAAATATCACACATTCTTGATGGCTTATCGTCTATTTTTACGGGAAGGAAAGTCCCAACCATGTCCTGAATGTTCAGATTTCACCTCAAATTAATTTGACTGGTTTACATTTGCTAAGTTTTATTATTATAGGCACTCAAACGCATGATACGATCAGATATATTTACAAATCTGACGCTTGGAGTTGGAGTGCCTGCGCTAATTGGAAGAAGCTTCCGTACGATACGGTGCAATTACTGATAATATTGCCTTGACTTTATGTTAACTGGCGAACGTAATTCTTCCTATTGAAATTTGAAATGCGTCGGACAGAGATTGTTGCTTGCAACTATAGATATTCTGCATGGTCTTCGCCATGAACGCATCTCTAAGATGAGGACTTGGGACTGGGACTCGTAACGAAGTAGATTAATTGTTTGAGGAAAGGATTTGTGGAGATGAAAAATAGGTTTGAAAAAAATGTTATTTTTTACTCCGTCAATGTCACGCTGAGATCCATGAGTAGGTGGGACCATCTCTTTCAATCTTCAATCTTAAGGAACACTGTACTGTCCAAGTCTGTCCGTTGTCCGATCGTCCAATGGAACACACAATGGGACACAGAAGAATTATCCCGTGAAAAATATCAACTCTCAGATACTCAGATTTATCCTTCCTTCGCATGAGAAAATGTATCATCCATGTCAATCAATGTTTCATTGACCTCTTCGTCCATCCCATAAAAAATTGCTTCAGTGGTATATTGCATTAACCTCTCAATGCAAATGTACACAAAATGTATGCAAAATATATGCAAAATATAAAAAAATCATGGTGGATGGATATAATTGCATAAAATGTTACAAAATTTGTAAAGCTTAAAATTCGCAATGAGAAAATGCTAAAACGTTAATAATTCCGTACATTTTAAACGTTCCTGGAAAGTTCAATGCATCAACAATTTAGTATTTTGTCACTTTTCAACGTTTCTGTGCTTGAAATATCGGCTCATGATCGAACTTGGAACCTTAGAGTCTTTTTCAGGACACTATCTCAAAACTTTGAGGTATATTTTGATATTTGTTTAATAAATGATGTGTTGGGAGTGAGGAGACAGTCGGAGATGTATTTAAGATATTGATGACCACCTAGGTTGTACACCGGCGTCAGCGAGTCCTCAATGTGGTCATTTCTCTTGTACCCTTCTTTCCTCATGAATGCATCCGTATACTTTTTTTTTAAACGAACAACATATCTCATAACATTTTCATGTACAACGGACATAAAAAAAAGAAGTTGAAAAACTGCGGGTCTCAAGTAGTAAATCCCAAACAATTGTCTATATTCATAACAATATTGTACAAAGTGCAGCATCATAACAATGCGATACTTGTACTGCATTGTTCTTGCCTAATATCACACAGCATCGTTGTGTATAGTTCAAAGCTGAAAACAAAACATTTTTAGATGTGAAGTCCAGAATGATCAGAAATCCAGCCCTAAAGTATCAGATCCGAGATTCCAAGATTGTTGGCACAAAATTTCGGTTCGGTGCTAGAAATTATTTTTTTGTAATATCCCCACAACTAAACCTTCAAAGCTAATTATCGTGAAAATTTCACGTGCCATGACATGTTTAACACGAAAAGAATGTTCCTCGTGAGTGCTTCGAACTTGTTTGTAAATATTTCGAACGAATAACTCCCGTGGTGTGAACGGAATATTGTATGGATGCTTTTAATCAAAAACCTTAGTCTCATTTTTCGCAGAATATGATCAAGTTTTAAAGTTTTAAAATACTACATATTTTGTAGGAGGACCTGCTGATTCATGGCGATTCAGTGTACGACATTATTGATAAAGCAGATCATGGAACAGTTCAAACGGAACTTCTTCGGAGCACAAACCCACAGAATCCTCCTGGAGAAGAAACCCGCCTATTCTTGTGCCGAATGAATGTATCCAGAAATGCGAGGAGACAAATGCGCTTCGGTGATCAGAAAGTGAGTTAATCGTTCAGACAATTTTACTTTATTTTCAATTTTTTTTCAATTTTCACTTTTGGCTACGTAAACCCTATTAACATTCCTACGATATTCTGAAACTCCGATCTAATCTTGATAACAGAATGAACGCTATGAATTAATTTATGCGGACGAGCTTCGCTTCAGCTTAATTATCTCTTATAATTTCTTCGGCTTCAGAATAATTGCGTTGTGCAGTCTTTCCGTCTTAATATATAGGTTAAAATTATCATTCGATTGCTCTAATTTAATACCACAGATTTCAGTAGACATTACGACAATTAATTATGAAAACTTTCTCATTTCTCGCCAGGCACCCAGCCCCAAATACTTCATTAGTGTCGTTAATTAAAATCCAAATAAGATTCATTTAAGCAATAAAAATCGAAAGCGAGAGCTTTACGGCATACACGAAGTTATTACAAAAAGTGTATTTCTGTTACACTTATCATACACAAACACAAAATTAAATATATGGAATAATTGGATGAAGTCGGCAATTAAGCCTTAAATTCCGGCCTGAACGAGAAATAAAACATTTGACGCTATTAACACTCCAATTTTGCTGACGAAATACAAATAGGCTATTCAGAATAATATTAATTATAGGTCTGAACCGCAATTTACAATGTCTATTTCGTGGTTTGGATTTCGAGTTGTTTGTGGTTTAGTTTTTTGAGCGAAGGTGAAAATGAGGTGAAAGTCAGCACGGAGTACGTGGTCCACGAGTCCGTGAAACTCGTGAGCCACCAACAGTTTTTTTATATACATAATGAATAAAAATCATAATAACTTGTACTGTAGTGTAATATTCATATGGTAAAGATAGAATTCACAAGTTCATAATGGGCTAAGTTGTAAGACAAATTCAAAGTGACTCGACAACTAGATTCAGGAGTTATTTACTTTTTTTCAATTTTAGTCTAAATTTCTCTGAAAATAAGACTTAGAATTTTTGCAGGTCATCTTTGCAAAAACTTTTACTTTAAATTTTTGAAATCTGAGCTTCTTCAGACGTCGCACTGTCCAACAAAGAAGTATTTCCGGTTACACGTTAATTTATTTCCTGACGGGGGTGCCTTAAACTTGTTGTTTTTGCACTAATACATTGCAAACGAACTTCACCGCCCTCATTAATGAATTTTCCACGTCCTGCCTCTCTGGTCCGGCTTCTGAACTGCATTAGTTTTAATATGAAATTAATAAACTGACGCTTCGGCTTTCTACTGTGTGTTTTGCCTCATATTTTATACACATTGTAAGCACAGAATTTTAATCGAAATTCTTTTACTCTGTAATAAATGACCACATTGTATGTTTTTTTATATTGTTTTTGCAATTTGTACAGGTGGTGCTATTGCAGGGTCATTTCTTGTCTTATCTTCCATTGTGTTCGCGGAATGAGCCGGTTTTTGTGGCGACATGCACTCCAGGTTTGAATTATTATTTTGTATTAAATCGTTCTATGAATTCTTATATATATTTTCTTTCAAATCCAGTTGCAATGCCGGAGACTCGGGAGTGTGTCGTTCAAGGAGCCACTAACATTTTTACTACCATTCATGCCATGGATATGAAATTTATGCACATTGATCGCAAGTAAATCATTCACTTGTCTTCATTAAATTAAACATTGAACAATGTCTTGGAAAGCTGACAAAAAATAATGTATCTCAGTTTCACAATTAGTTGATAGCTCAGTTAGATAAATCCAGTTTTCTCAGGGTATTCTCTTTTTTGAGTCTTCTATTGTTTTGTGGTTATTATTTGTCAAATAGTACGTCGTCGGCTTCTAAAACAATCGTGTTTAAATTTTGCCGAAAAGATATAGAAGGGTCTTTATTTTAAAGATTTTATCAGACCCAAGATAGCGTAGTGGTATAAGATTCCCATCTGCAAATCTGTTAGACCAGGGTTCGTTTCCTGGGCCGTAGTATATCTCAGCCCGACTTTCCCTATACGGTGAAGCTCTTACCTTTCATTATGTAGGAATTTTTCCCACTTTCGCTTTCTTAAGTCAGTAAAATGCTTTAACAAAGTAGGAAAGTCGGGTACCCAATTACCGTTAAAGACAGAGCGTATTATGGTGATAGCGCAGTAATACATTCGTCAAAATTAGGTGAATTCTGCAACTTCATAACAGACCATTAACCAATTTCACCCCTGTCCTGTCAAATATTTGACGAGACAATAACATTCTGGATTTTCACTGTTGATCCCCTACAAAGTACACCGAATAAATTAGTTGTCAATAATATTCAGTATAAAAGAAAAATATGACAATGAGTTGAAGTTGATGGAGGAATCCGAGAAAAGTAATTATGAACAACATTAATTATGAACTGGTTTTCACCGTGGAACGTATGTACCCATGTTTTGATTTTGTACTCTGATAAGCTATTTTAAATGCTCTCAATTTCTTTCGGTCAACCTTATAATTATATATTACCTTTGTATATTATTTTCCCTGTATTCATTCACCCTTTTTGTTCATTTGCCCTACCTGGTGTTTGGAGGATGATAAACAATGTATCAACTTCAACATATCCGTTTAGCTGAAAAGTACACAAAAAATTATAGGATTAACCTTTTTTTAAGAGGAAAACCTTTTGACTTTGACTTCAATGTTAACAAGTTGTAATGTACAACACTTTGTTAAATTAGTTCTCCTTTTCCACTCCAACCTCGGATTTCCACATTTTACAGTACCTATGTACTAAACCATTTTTCTCAATGAGTTTTTTAACTCATTCTAAACTGGGCGGAAATCCATATGATGAATCAAAACGGATGAGCACTTGAGAAAGAAATATCCATGGGTCTAGTGCTCGGCGGCCTTCTTAATCAGATTACACCTAATTTTGTTATGTTTAATGAGTAATGAGTAATTAACATGGGAGGTTGAGTTCAGAAATAAAAAACTCATGTTAACTGGATAAAATTAGTTTTTGAAGTAATGGGGAGGAAAATACAATTATTACTACGGTAAAACGGGATGGGAGGGTCACAGAGTTAAATTTTTTAGTAACCGAAATACGTTATTTATGCAATGTTCTGAAACTTGCGGTACGGATGGATAGAGATTTATGAAAATAGGGTACAAATGTTGTAAACTTTCGTGAAATGCAGTAATATAAACTAGTTCTCCTTCTAAACGGTCATCAAAAATTCAAAATGGGCGGTCAACTAGCCTATCTCTTACATACTCTACCATACCTATTTATGGTTAATTTTCAAATCGTTCATGTATCGATATCCTTATCGTTGCTAATTTTGTTATATCTTTTAAAATTGTATTTTATTTTTCAGCGGAGAATACTACTTGGGCTACACACGTTCCGAGCTAGGCGGAGCTTCCTGGTATCAACTGATTCATTGGAACTTCATGCGAGAGGCCCAAAGCAAGCATCGATTAAGTAATTGATTTTTTTTCTTCTTTTTTTTATTTTTTTCTCCCTCATTTGTGTGACGAAGGAGTTAATGAGTTCATGACCTGCTCGAGCAGATCACGGCAGGGCGTACTTTCTCAACCTACAGCCTATAGTCACTCACGACATTTAATCCATGCATCCATCCAAGCATAAGTGAAGATGTAACGTGTGCGACCTACCCTCATTCAACCGAACCGCTTAGCTTCTTATGTGAATCTGATTAAAATCGAATAAAAAATAGTTGGCAAAAAATACGCATAGGTAGGTACTCAAAATTTTTGCGGAATAATCTAACGAGATTTTGCCGTAGGATGAACATAACAGCTCTACTATATTTCATTTAATCTGACTGGATGCCAACTTAATGATTTTACGATAATTTTCTAAAAGCTTTCCGCAGACATACAGGTCAAACACTGAAGGAGTGCCGTGTGCGTTGCCTTACTTACTTTTAATATGATCAAGAATCGAACCAATTGATTTCTTTCGATCAAAATCTGCTTCCTTGAATTGTTCTGCTCGATTTTGGCATTTCTGGCGTATCCAGTTAATGTTGCTCACACTTAAACGTTTCCGCTTTCAACCTCAGATACAAACTCTCCGGTTCCTCTTTGAACACAAAAATACTATATCAACTCGTATCCCCTTCTGTTCTGGTGTAACATGTACTTGGGAACAGGCTTGTCATGTGCAGATGAGAGTCAGTTTAGGCTTTCGGGTTCAAATCTGGCGGGGCTGGGGCTTTGACTTTGACCATGAAACTGGGAAGGTTTAGATTTGAGGGACATTATTTGGTGACCTCCATGGTTTGATGCATAGAATATGGGTATCACTATAGTCCCGATCAGTTTAGGGCCATATACGATATACGAACTATTTAATACAGATGTTATCTCTTAGTAGATTACACGCACGTCCATCCGATGATACTTACACAGATCGTTTAACGGATTTGACATGCCTCGTTTAGATTTTGTGCTGAGTAATACGAAGTAACATGATATAGTTATTCGACCAGCCGGTGAGGGAGATGATGATGATGATGATGGGCCTAATGAGCCGTCTGTCACAAATCAAATCAAATCTCATTTATTGTCTTTAGTGTTCAAGTACTTCACTCCACTGCAGACTACGACTCCAATTGCCTAAGGGTGACGTCAATAAATTAAATCAAGTCCACGAGGTGGACCAAAAGAGATTTTCACACCGAATGATCCAAACAGGTTTTCTTGGATAATAAATAGTGTGGACTGTATAAATCCGAATTAAATCCTAATAATTTATACACAGACGTCAGCGGTAAACTCAACTTCTTTCATGGTTGTCAGTTCAAGGGAAAGTCGGTTGAAAAGTAAAACAAGCAAATAAATGTGAACAAGATAAACGGTTTATTAAGTCTGGTAAATACGATTACAAATTAATGGAGTACTCTGTATGTATAGCGTCACTCTTTTAAATTCAAAAATCCGTAAATGCTTTGTAAACTAACAGGCCGCCCAATAGTACTTTGTACTGCATTCGAAGGTTGCCAAAGAATTCCTTCATTGCGAGTAGAACAGACAGAAATGCAGCTTGGAGTGTCGATGTAAAGGTCAAATTCGGTCGAATTTGCGAAAAAGTATCGACGCGACTCCTGATCGGAAGTAGATTTCACATCTTATGCCACGCAAGAAACACCTTATCAATCTCATTATACTCATAAATACCAGCTTTCGGTGTTGTCAACATTCGGACCTATCTGAATGTTTCTGTACCCTTTTTGAATTTGCGATCTAGAATGTCCAAAAATTGAATTAGACTTAACATTCATGATTTTAACTATTATTTGGCAGTAAGTCAATCGGAGCAGGAAAAGTCGTGCATTCTTCTCCTGAGGTTACAGACCCGAACCGGTGATTGGATATGGGTTCATTGTGTCCTTCAGGTCAAAGATGGTTCTGAAACGGCCCAACAGCAACAACAATCAGTCATCGTGGCGACCAACCAAGTGTTAAGGTATGTGGACCGTATTTTTCACTAACGTTAGACACAGTGCGACGAATAAGTCCCGGTTCAAGTATTTTACAGACGTGTGAGGGCCCACTAACAGATATCCCTAATATGACTTACACCATTTAAAATCTCCAGACACATTATCTCAAATAGTCTAGAATACGTAATACGAAAATGCAGTGATTTTTCAAAACGAAATGTTATGCATTAAAAGTGCTTCAATTCAACGCAGGGTACCCTTAGTAGTAGGAATACACTCAAGTTGAGAAAACTCTTGTCTGTTCGAAAGGGGTTTGGCGTCCCACCACGCCACAGCGAACAGACGTCTTAAGGAGGAAGTCTGGGGGGACAGTAAGGTACTGCCAAGCGTTCCAAACTATGCTGACGAGGCGTATTGGCCCATTGCAGTCAACTCCATTACAAGATGTGTCGACTGATATCTATACTTCATATCCGTAATTGTCTGCATTGTTTCGTCATTTCTAGTTTCTGGAGCGGCCTTTGCATATTTGGTGGCCCATTTTGTGGAATATTGGTAGAACTGCTACTGCTAGCTCCGCGATGATGACTCGGGCCGATTGCTTTTGTTATTGTTGTCTAAAAGTGTAATGGGTGGATTGGAAATGAAGATTCGTTTTGTTTTGAATCTTTCATCGTCTCCGGAGATACTTTACCTACAGCATCGTCAAACAATGTTCACCCATTGTTCTCCACCGATTCGCTCTATGGTTCTTTACGTGCTATATACAAAGTAATGTACACACACTGTGTATTATTGCGGCTTATTTGCTTCTCTGGTGTGTTTATTCGGATTTTTTTTAACCACCACGCACTCATTGTTGTACTGGCATTAATACGATTTACCACGTACTGAAATGTAACCATGAGACCTTGGATGACTCGTAGATTCGTTCCTAGGTTGTGAAACAGCGTGATAAGGAATGATAGGAATGTGAATAGAATATCATGTGGGCGATGTGGGCAGCATTTCGTTTGTGACCTTAGTAGAAATCGGTATCAAATAGTTTCAATCCGATAGAATTTACCCACTCTTTCCTGGACATAGACTTGTCGAAATTCGTAGAATCAAGACCTATTTGCCGGGCGGACGAATACTCTCTTTCGTCCAGGCCACTAATTTATCACAATACAGAGTAACCCTTAAGGTCCAGCCGGTGACTTCAGATGTCGTTCCACAGGACATCACTGGGAGTCATGATAAAAATTTCGAAAAGATTGACAAAGCGGGGGGTCACAATAGTTGAGGTGGTCAACATGGAAAATTTACGAGACTATCTCACATTTTGATTTGAGATTATTCAAAAAATTAGAAATTATGAGGGTCAGGATAGTTGAGGTGGTCAACCGAG
>JAQFYE010002003.1:0-19845 GCA_034694305.1 Protaphorura glebata | reverse complement strand
ATTGAAGATATAGCCTACCCGGCTGGCCGGTCAGTGTGTAAATATTATACGGACCAAAAGGCATTTGATGAAATTGAGGTTGCTACAAGATTCAACATTCAATTTACAAAGGACGAACATAAACTATTGAATGTGCAGGAGCCAACGGAAAAGACAGTGGTCCAACTGCTAAAAAATATAAACACAGCAATTTCGGAATTCAAGTTGCGATTCACATATGACAAGGTTACATTCGACTACTTTGATGCGGGAGGTGGTGCTTTTAGTGTTCAGTTGTCACCTTTTCTAGGACGAACATTCGATATCCCCACTCCCGAATCGTATATATTCAAGGGAGCACATGTTACCCTCCCAACGTTTAAGGATATTAAATTTGATACTAGTTCACCCAAGTTTGCAGTTGTGGAGTGCAGTGCAGTGGAACCTTGGCAACAGGGGAATGCAAAATTGTACCCAACTCTAAGTTGGGTACCTAGACAGGTTAGTGGAGTCCGGGATGTTGCGCTTAGCCTTGTTAGGTGAGGCGTGCTTCTCTATCCACTAACTTTGGATGGGTAATCCTAGAATGGCTCGGTGTTGTACGGTTCTAGGTCCTTTGGTTGGTCTGAGGTGGGGCTTCGGCTAAACTCAGCGTATGACGGATGTTCCAACCGAGGCCTATAGAGTGAGATCTCTATAGATGAGACTCCCTGCAGCTTAGGTTAGGTTAGTGTTATATGCTGCTGAGGGGCGACTCACCTGTGGGAGAGCAGATTTGATCTGAACAGGTCCTGAGTATAAAACAGTTTTCGAACCTAACTTTTTTTCTTAGCTAATGAAAATTAATAAATCGGTTTTTTTAATTTTGAGAACAAAATAGAATAGAACGTGGGTCCGAATACAACGCGGGTCCCGGGGTGCCGTTCTTATAAGAACAGCTATTTATGTAATTAACTAGAACGCGGGTGCTCTATTAGGTCATTTAATATCCTTACATATATATTTTTTCTTTCAATAAACGTTGGCAAATAGTATCTAACTTTCCGGGTTGAACTTATTTCTTTGGTGGACGATATTACATTTTTTTTGGGAGAAATATACTACTTTTTGGGGAACCTGTGTGACTCGTGGCAGATATACTTTTTTTCGGGGCCAAAGTTATTTGTTTAGGGGACAAGAATATATTAATTCTATAGTTTCATATTATTATTATTTACGACTAATATTTCGCGAAACTGAAATCTGACTATGTTACTTAAGTCAAATTGCCGAATAACTTCATTCAAAATCAATCCCTGCTGCAGTTTCATGTTCAATAGAAATAGCTACCAACCATTCGGTACAATAGTTTGTAGACAAGGAGGAACTTTTATGCTAACTCCGTAATTATATATTGGATGCCAAAGTAGGTTTTATAGAAAGCTACTTGTGTAGTAATTTCGATTTTTGTATCCCGGCCGCTACTACCACCGAATCGGCCGTGGTGCAGCGCACCACTTGGCCCACAGTGAATCAGTGAAGATCCTTTTGAATTCAATGGTGGTGAGTTTTGAGAAAATTATCTTTGATATTTTTTAAACAAAATGTTCTCTCAATTTTCTGAAAAACCCATCACTGGAATTCAACGCGGTCTTCGGTCATCGGTGCGGTGTTGAGATCACGACAAGTGCCCAAACAAAAATGCAAATTCTCATTTTTGGTTTCGTCAGGTGTTTGCTTTTAAACAAATATTGTTCTAGGGGGGTGGGGGCGGGGGGATAAAGGTTCTACGTAAGCTCTATTTTGGTTTGGTTCAAACCGCACATAGTTACTCGGAAATTCGAATTTGGCTCGCATATTTGTCCCACACCTACCGTATACCAACCGAACCCAGCCAAATAACCGGTCCTCTCATCCACTTACATCCAGCAATCTCAAGAATCCCAACATACGAATCACGGTCATTTTGACAAACCACGTTGCGTTGTCTTCTTAATATCAGCCTTAGTTTTAGAACTATATTTTAGTTTAGAAAACCGATTTAGCAATATCTGTGTGTCCGGTTTTTAAGAAAGCGAGGAAACGTGAATTTCGATTTCATTTGCTCTTACTACTTACTTTAACTGAATTAAAAGCAAGAAAATGTCAGCCCGGCGATTGGGGAGATGTAAGCACCAGCTCAGTGACTAAGAAGATCAGCCAAGTCGCCGTTGATGAATGGGCTGATGCCGACTGCGGTGGAGGCTGGTAATACAGGTTGTGGCGTCTGAAGGGGCCGTGGACGGTGGTGGGAGGGGTGGTGGTCGAAGAAGTTTTAACAAGAGGGGTTTTGACCCAAACAGTCATACTAGACACATTTGAATGGTTTTTCTCTTGTTTTGGTCTTCAGGAGAACATTCAAATGTGGGTAGTGTGACTTGTGACTAGGTCTACGTCCAAAACAACAGTAATCACAACGACCATACTAATTGGGACATTGGCTAGCTATCGGCCGTGGTGAGTATAGAGGTCATGGTGGATTCAATACGAGCAATGATGACGGAGACGCCGGTCAGCCGGAAGGGGAGGAAGAAGTTGGTAAAGAGCCTGGGGCTCCGAAGGAAAGTTATGACACTCGGAAATGCTGGAAGGGAAGCCGCCTTTTTTGAAGGATGTAACTCTGTCAGCCTCTTTGGATCTCCTCCTTGCAGTGTACACCTGCACTGGGAGGTTTGAAGGGTCTATGCGACCGTCCCTTACTTCCAGCACGACGTTGTGGGAAAATAAATTAATATTGAAAATAATATTAACTAGTTCTGTAGATATTTTGTAGAATAATCTTAGGCTCACCCTTCGTCTTCTAGACACCCAAAAGGAATACAAGGGAATTATAACTCTTTCTTCTATTACCTACTAAATATATGGTATTAGTTTTATGATTAAAACGGCCATGAAGAGAATTTATTTAGTATATTTTAATATCATCCAATTTTCGTTAATTTTTCAGAGATCCGGTCTCCCGAAATTTTCTTTGGACAAGATTACATTACAATCAATGAAAAACGGTCGTAAGGACCGAGTAGATATGTGTTGCGAATCATGACATAGATACTGCGCATAGCTATATTGCTAGATAGCTAGATAGCTGGATTTAGACAACTAGATAGCTGGATAGCTAGATGGTGACCTGAGTCGAGGTCAACCTATGACAGCCACTTTTTATTGCATTTTTGCACGTTTCAGACCAATCTGAGCAACTTTGGAAATTTGACCTCTGGTGACCTGGGCCAGAGGTCACCTGGCGAGGTCGTATTAACACTTGGTGACTGTTGTGACCTCGTGTACCTACCCTGTGAATTTCGTTGAAATTCGTCAACATTTACTGCACGTGACCTCTGGTGACCTCAGGGGTAACCTGGCGAGGTCACATTAACAGTCAATGCTTCTTGTGACCTTGTGTGCCTACCATGCAAATTTCATTAAAATCCGTCGACATTTACTGCATGTGACCTCTGGTGACCTGAGCTTAAAGGTCACCTGGCGAGGTCATATTAACACTTGCTGTGTCTTGTGACCTTGTGTACCTACCCTGAAAATTTCGTCGAAATCCGTCAACGTTTCTGAGATAGTAAAAGTGTGGACAGACTGACGGACAACACATTCACATAATGTCTTGCTTACGCAACACATAATAAATGAACGAGTCTGCTTCAAATGTGTTAAACGACTTTAAATTATTTATTAACATTTTATTAACGATGTTAACGTTTCACCATGCCCTACAGCTTTGATTGTTTGTAAGTTATAAACTAATAAACACGTCATTAATTGGAGGCACAAAGTTTTCATTTTTTATTAATATTAAAATGAAGTAAATTAGTAACCAAAGACTTAAAACAGTTATCAATGCTTACTTAATTTATGCAAATTAATTTTTATAACTTCAATATGGAATTTCGGGGCAGCAGCTATAATACTGTATTGTTACACTGAATTTACAGCTGTAACACCATAATATACACAAGAGTTGACTAAAATTCAATTACTCATTTGTTCAGCCTAATAATAAAATTACTTCATACTTTTAATTCACTTCATTTTTCAAAAATTAAACGCTGGAAAGAAATGCATGTGTATTCATTAACAGAAAGGGTGCACCTTTCCTTTATTTATATATATGTATTATATTTCGTAAGGAATGCCACTAGCTGTACTACGAAATGAAAAATGCATTCAGTTAACTTGGAATTCGATATATGAATGAACGAGAGTTTACAATAAATAAAAAATTATTGTTTTATATAGACCGTAATACATTATAATCCTCAAAATACTCAAACTTATTTGACTAAACACACCATGCACAATAAGTCCGTTTTTTTAGTTTTAAGTGGTGGAGGTACGAAACAAATATCTCCGTTACATAGGCAAGAATTAGAAAATCACATGGTTAGATCACCCAAAAACGTAAACTTATGTAGCCGTAATGATAATATAATTGGTGTAACAATTGTAGAAATTCTCATCTATATAACTCAACTCATGAAATCTTCCATGAATCTTAGTTGAGATAAAATGTTGAAAATGATGTTACTTCCTTGGTAAACATTCGAAGAATATTAAGCACGCACAATTTCTCATTTTTTGCCGAATAATATGAACTCATTAATTCGGATGAATATACGTAGTTTCTACAAAAGGCAGCCTAGTACTCAATCAGTAAACAACTTAATATGAACTGACGAGAAAAAGAATTCAATTCTTAAAATAAATACAAAAATGGTAGCCCGATCAGCTAATTTATATTTCCAATGCTCAATTTTTAGAACTAATGAACTTTTCTACTATGTTTGCATGGCATGAGCAATGGGCCACCTTGGAGCGGACACTATGTATTGTGATATACTATCGAATACCCTTAAAATAGTACCGACTATATAAAAAACATGCATTTGAATATATTTCCGATTTAGATTCCAGTGGTAACCACTTCACATAATTATACGATAAAAACGCAATCAAGTGCGTATACTTACACAATTTAGTATTGTTAAAAATTAATTATGATTATGTTCATGATTAGAATCTTTTGGAAAACCAACTAATATTTTAGTCCAGGGACATGGAACCTAAGGTTTCCACAATCCACAGTGCATGCACAAACAAAAGAATTGTTAACATGCATTAAAAATTAATTAAGTAGCACTAAAAATAATATTAGACACATGTGGAGCATTATTTACATCCACATGCAATATAATACAGCTAAAGAATGAACACTAAAGCTAAAGCAGACTTGAATGACTTCGGTATTGTAAATTTTGCAATTGAAAATGTCGCAATACATCAGATCGCGATGCCAAACAAATAAAGTCTGGCAATCTATAAAAAAATTGTTTCTCATTTTCAAAGCACAGTGGCTCTCGTGTGAAAAACTGAGATTGTGGCTCAGGATCACAGTCTCACATATTAATTCATTCAATTTTAAAGTACCTTAGAAATTAGTAAATCGATGCGAATGAACTGGGACCTACAGGTACAATAATTTAAGTTGGGCGTTAAATTAATCGAATTCAACTAAATATTTACAGGTACGACTCAAAGAAACTTTAAACTGAAGGACTCGATCGTATCGCAAAAAAATACAAATTTATTTCGATTTAGTCCTTCAATTGTTAGTTTAACTTGCAAACTCTACTACAAAAGTAGAACTTTGCAAAGCATAGGGGTAATTTTTTTTTCTAAACTAAGGCTTTTAATCTAAAGAAAAAAACATAAAAACTTATTCTCTTTAGTTCTTGCCAAGTAGTCAGCCGTTAATTCTTTAACTCCTGAAGGATATACATGTAACCACTTGTTTAGAAATGGACTTATCAAGTCAGGAGTGCAGTTTGAAAGCAAAATCTATCCACTGAATTTCTCTTAAAATCAATGCTACCTTTGTCTTTCTTTTACGCTTGGATGAATTCAATGGCAAACATTAATTAAATCTAACGTTAATCTCGTCCAGTCCAGTCTGGAATATTCATTTTCGTTAAATATTGTTTTGGCAGCTGGAGGAGTAGTTGCTACATATAGCTAAAAGGATATGAAATTCGAGTCAGAAATTTTTTTCATCCCAGCAAAGCATGGGTGGGTATACACATTAACAAAATAGAGATTCCGACTATAGCGGAATGATTCAAAATAAGTACTTGGAGTGACAAAGGATGGTCAGTATCACAAATGACTGAGTTTATATACATTTCCAGCCAACTATAAAAATAATATTTTTGTAGAATCCGAATCATCATCTTCGGTCCTGCGACTGGATGTCGTTAAGAAAGGATTATGAATCGTTGATGACATTGGAACAGGGCTACTCCCAGAGCGCCGATGAACAGTTTGAACTGAAGTGGGTGTATTCATACCACCACCCGAACTGTGATGATTATTATAAGCCTGGAATGGATACTCAGTATAACCATTATTAGCAGCTTGACCTCTCACATGGTCAGAATTGTGATCTTTGTAGTAATTACTCATACGATCATTCGTGTACGGTCCATACAAATAACTTGAATTTGACTGTGATGACCCTGCATCACCTTGTGATGATGATGACCCTGTCAGAATACTCGCACTGCTCTTACTGTGTTGCAAGAAATGACTTTGACTTCGATTACTACGACTAACACGTTGACTTCCATTATTTTGAGGGAATGAAACTCCGCTGTCAGAAACAGCTTGACTCAAATTCGTAACAGATTGAGTTCCAACACCTCGAGGTAAACTTGCCGTTTTATTCGTATTTGGTGAAGTCCCTTCGCTGAGTCTCAACGGTAAAAGTTGCTGAATGGTAGACTGAGAACTATTATTATTTGGGTTAGGAGTAGCACGTGGTAGAACTTGGCTGCTATTTTGTTTGATGATTTGACTGCCGGAACTTAGTCGAGACAAGGCGTCCCCGAATGAACTACTATTCATATTCCCGATCCCGACCTTTGAAGAATACATCACTGAGGATGCGCTCCTTGGAATCGGTTTAGGTGCGTCAAAATTGACGCCAGGGAAGTTGATATTATTATTATTGTTGGCCCCTACTTTTGTGGCTAAATGCAAGGGAAGTTGCTGTTTAGGAGGTTTACCAGTTGCACCTACAATTGGATTGGTTGTCGGATGAGATAACTGGGTCACTGATGGCTGAGACGGTAATCTTCTAGTCGAAACGTTTGTTCCAGACGGTTTCTCTCCGGATACACTTACAGCTGATGGCGATACGGAGTCCAGAAAAGGACGCATTCCTTGACTTTCCAATTTTTCTAATTTCCTGGACACAACGAAGAATATATTAAGTTTTATTACACGCTCTGGAATGATTAGTATTAATGGAATCATTTTATTTCGGCTTAGCGTTATTCGTACCTATACAACTGCTCCCTCTGCTGACTGATATCTTCTTGTTCCTTATGAAGTGACTCTTTGAAAGCATTTAACTCCATTCTTTGTTTGTCTAGCTCGTCCTTTTGAGCATTGAAGCCCTGTTGCCACTGAGCTTTTTCAGATTCTAAACGCTGTTGGGCCTCTCGGAGATCTTCCATTCGTCGTTGTACTTGGTGTTGATTTTGACTGTAAATGTTCGGGGTCAAATTTGGTATCATCTGTTGAAACATTTCCCCGCACAAGTCTGCAAGTTGAATCACCATCTGGACAGGTAGATAAAAAGTAAAATCACAATTAAAACACAAATCGCCAAAAAAAAATTTCCCGAACAGTGTGAAAATGTACCTGAAACAGGACTTTGCTATTTAGACTGTGGCTAATATCAAGTGATGATCTCTGTTGACTATCGAAACCACCAAATGTGTCAGCCCTTCTTGGTAACCCTGTAGTAGATCCAGACGTAACGTGCTGACTTACACAACTAGCACTTCGATTCACACCGTTCACGTTGTTTGCGTCCATATGAGTCAGTAAACGCTGTACCTCCTAATTAAAACACAAATTAGAATACTGTAACCTATGATCAATCTGGAACGCTAGGAATTATAGTAACTGTATGACTTACGCTTGCAGCTACTGAAATTGCATTTAGAACATCGTATTTCCCATCCAAAGAACTAGAAGTCCAATGATGTGGCTTCTCTGTACGTAGCGAGTCGATGATCTTAGATCTAGACTTCAACAGTGCCATAATTTGCTTATCCTGTTCTTGTAATTCCTCTGAAAAAAAAATTGTTAGATATATAAAACCATTCTGGAACCATATCTAGGGTGAATGTTCATATAAGTATAACTAATCATTACCAAGAGCTCTCGTGTTTCGCATGTCCGAGAATTCAATCGTATCGGACGAAGTATCTTCTTGTTCAATATCAGACCCAGCATCTGCATTCTCCTCATATTTAGAAATGGCATCCCTGTAAAATTTCAAAATCATTATTTTTGAACGTTTGAATTATGCTTTAAATTAATGGATGCGTTACCTGACAGCATCTAGCCAAACTTCACGTTTCCTGGGATTAATCACTTGCTGAAAATAGTAAATTAGAATAAGTCTAGATTTTAAGTGGCGATGAATTTTTAAGTGATAAGTGATGGTTATTTACTAATTCGATCATTTCGGGCTTTGTAGTTCCGTATACAATAAACAAGGAGGAGTTGTGTCCAGCATTTTCTCGTATGATCAGGTTGTTTAGCATCACAATGCCGGGCTGGAAAATTTAAAATTACATTGAAAATACTGAATCCCTTCCCTAAAGAAATTATGTAAACGTATTGTCAAAACACTTACCGGAGAAGTAAAGTAAAGCCGACCGCTAACTTCTTGTGTGAGGACCAAAGAATCAGTAAGAATTAGGACATTGCATGGTCCATTTCTTGTTGACAGTGGACCAGCACTTCCACCTGTCGTTGACACAGTACCTCCGATAACTCGATTACAATTGACGATTGCTTGACCTTGAAATAGCAATCGTCGACTTGGGACCAATAGTAAATCTTCTCTTCTAATTCGTCTTAAACCATCAGTAGTGATAGACTTTGAGTCCAACTTCATACAGATCTCACTCAATCGTTGTCTTTCATCAACTCTTTCATTCACTTTGGAATTTAATTCTCTAGCAGCTGACACTGCATTATTTAGTTCAATCCTCTCCTCGGGAGATGTGCAAGTCTTCAATAATGGTTCGATCAGAAGTGGATATTTTGTAATTCTCTGTGCAACGAGTAGCAAACACTCTGGTACATTCTTTCGATTCAGTAAGTGCTTAAAATAAAATAAGAGCATCGTGAATAAATTTTTCGGACCATGTGGAACACAGAATTATATTCAAAGCAGAAAATATTACCTCCTTGCTCCATTTCATGACAAGGCTTGCGAATTTTTGCTCCTTCAATTTTAAAGTCTTGAAGATTTCTAGGGATTTTTCATTTGAAGTGTACAGCAGTCCGTAGCAACGGACCATGACATTGAATGAAATAGACGTAAACTGCTGCACCAATAGACTAGCCAGCGAATCCAATGGCTCACACAGGTCTCGAAATTTTAGTTGCCGGTCTCGCATTTGCCGTAGAAATGAGAAATGAACCTGCAGGTTTTATATAAAATTTACTACACAATCACTTTGATTACACCTACGAGAATGGTAAAACTAGTAAACTTTCGTTTGACATTCATCTACGTTTTACCAAAATATACATACTGGTAAAAATTTAAAAAATATATATATTGTCAAACCTGAAGTAAATCGTTAAGATAAGGAAACATTAGACGGGCTTGACGACGAAATCCTGCTCTTTTCATTTCTCCTAAGAACAAGTAATGCATGAGGGCTAACGTGAGACAATGATGTTTCTCTGTCAAAATCAGCTCGTACCTGTCCAAAAGGATAATTTATTAATCACAGCATCCGAAACCAGATACATATTCATTACAAAATTGTAATTAAACTTACATGTGTTCCTGTCTTTTAATTTCCTTGTCCGTGAGCCTGGACACAACATCCGGTCCCATGAACAATGTCCAACATTCTACGTCTGGTTCTTGGAGCCCCAAGGACGGATCTGAGAGAGCCAGAAATCCTAGGGAATCCTGATAATTGTCATCCCCAGAAGGAAACGTCGTCGGACCACCATTCATAGTATTACGTTTGTACTGCTGAACCAATGGAGGACAATTTTGTAGCGTTCCTCCTTTAGTTTTCTGCTTTCGACGAAAAAAACTTCTTTTGGTTGAATGCTGTTGACTTGCCGTGGAATGGTGATGTCTACTCGTCTCAATTAAATGACCAGAATTCTTTCCTCGTTGGTCCCCGATACTTGGGACCGTCCCAAAACTATTTGGAAGTCAAAAACAAATAATGTAATTGGATATTTAATTCAGACTGAGTGAGCAGAATTCTCTGGCTCTAGTTCAGAGCGAACAGGAAATTCTTTGAAACAAAATTCGGTCATGGTTAAATTCTTTAGAGTATACTATCTGTATCAGCAAATATACTTGCGCGGGGTCGAGGTTATGGTTATCCCGAAAAATGGAAAAAAATATTTATGTCCCTATGAATTAAATTTCGGACGGAAATCCAAAAACACATTTAGAATGAGTAGTTCAAATTTGTTTTTAGTGCACAATAATACAGACTGACTTATTATCTCCTGTACATAAAGATATTAAATAATCAAATAAAAGTTATCACCTGGTCTGATAAACATTAGCGAGGCGGACTGGTTAGCCGGTAATATTTGGCATTATCATTTCTGCCCAACTTCAAACTATAATCCTAAGCCTACCTGTGAATTATATGTTGAAATGCGAGATAATTGCGAGTGCTGGTTTTATCCGAAAACGTTAGCAACGTCCTATGTTAAGAATAAGTGAAGTTGTGAAACATGCAATCACAATGTAGCGTTGCAAGGACGTATAACTGATTAGCATAATTTGAGTGTCAGAGAAGTCATTACATGTTAAGTCAATGATCACACTATTTAATTGTTTATCGATTATCAATTATCCATCCAACACTCAAAGAATTAAAAAAACTATCAAGTGTTTTATCGTAATTGGACGATGCATTTTAAAAATGACATAATAGTAATAGAGACAGTCCTTGCTCCTTGATCACAGTAAAGAGGGCTCGGCAAATCGGCGGAGAAAGTGTAGTGACTGCTTTAATGAGGGTTTTCTCCACTGATATTTTCCGTACTACTAATGATACCTTCCCTAGACCAAATAGACGGGAACTTATTTATAAACGAAAAACACGCGATCTTTGACCGTGTCTTATCGGCTAATGTCACTACAATATTTTTTTTTAAACCGTATAAATGTGTCCTTAAGCAGACAAAATTCACACAGAAATGAAAGTGGACATTATGCTTCTTAAAAATTGTTATTTTACCATTGCGGAACGGAGGGACTTGACACAGATTTATGAAGAAATCCTGAGCCATTGTAAGAAGCCCTCTGAGTTGACCGAACAAAATCGCTGGGCTGATGCTGTCGTAAATGTTCCTTTCTGAGTGTTTGTTCCAGTTGCCCCACAACTTTGGCTACTGTGCCGGATTGTAGAACTCCAGGAACATTTCCATCCACCGCATGGTTAGATTCTCTGGAATAACCTTCTGCTTCCAAACTATTCAGACTTGTGCTGTCAACGAAAGTATAATTGACGTGAATTTAATATTTTCTAAAAAGAAATCTTGTAGTTCCGTGATTAATTCACCTTCTCCGAAAACTAAGTGGAAGTTTATTTGGAATCATGGCAGTTTTGTAGAATAATCCATCGACCTCATCCTCTGTCAACTTGGCAGGGGCAGTCGGAGAATTACTTAGCCCACTCTGAGGGCAATCATTCAATTCACCAAGTGACAAATCCGGACATGAATTAGCAATTGATAAAATCTCAAAATGCGTCTCATGAGCTTCACCCTCTTCATCATGCCCATCAAATCTTGGGAGGGTTTGAGACTTCAAGGCGGATATCTCGACGCGTTGTCCCAACATTTTCTTCACCTCTGAGTATATGAAAACCAAGAAACTCGTTAATGCTAATTCCGTCATCTTTATACGTAATTAAAATTAGAAATGCAGCAGGATTCTTTTTATTAGCAGCGCGAACTCGTAACAGTCACCGTTCGTCCCCACTGTCTTAAGAAATCCATCAACCGACATTTCAACCGTTTCCGTCAAAGTCATATGAACAAATCAAAGTTAATCGTTCTACATTTACAAACACTCCTGCTCAAAAATTTGGCAAGCGATCTATCAAAATTTAAGACCAATAACATTAGTAGTAAATTCCTCGCATCAACGCATTTTTCGCAGCCTCAGTGATCAAGATAACTATGCTCGGTTCTCAGAAACAATCAAGATAACCTCAGAAAATCAAATCTTTTTAAAAAATGAAGTATCCGTCATTCATTTAATCACTTCTTAAAAAACTCATCAATCAACGTTTCCGAACGCATCACATTTCTATCAAAAAAATTCCTTCCACCAGTAATAAATATTGTATAAAATTCCAAAACTCACTTCGAAAGTGCTCGCTGCATTTGTTCGCAACCTCAGTGATTAAAACAGCCATTTTTAATTTGTTTTAGTAAACTAAAATGTGTAGGAAAATGAATACAAATTGCTCATCACTTAAACTTTAAGTAAGGGAAATACTAGGGAAATATTGAGCGAGCATATGGGTAAATACTTTGGGTAATATTGAAAGTCTGGTTATTTTTACTATTGTCAGCAACGAACTAACACCTGTAATCATGTAAACTTTCCGATTAAGAATTCCATTACCATTATTTTTCTAAGTTTCATTGTTGACTAGTGAATTAACCGGGCTGTGGCTGATGGAGTGTGATGCAAATGCACCACGTCGCTCCCATCCCCTCAGTTGATTAAACAGGTGAACTTGAAATTAGAAACCATTTGAGTCAATAACAAATTATTATTGTGATTATTACTTCACATGACACATGGACTTTGGGTAATAATGTAAAAATGTAATCGCATTCATCATGTTTATTATTATGTTTGTCAGTCGTACGAATTGAAATTGACTTGTAGTACCCCCACCTGATTCTTTCCTTCTTAGTTAAAACTCCTAAGTCGTACTTCATATACGGTTAACTCGTATGGGAAGTTTTAGTTTTAAAGTAAACTCAAATTACAGTAAGGAACATAATTAACTAAATTTACAGAAATGTATGCGCCAAGTTTCTCACGATTTGGAAGTTGGAAGGTAGCCAGAGCACATTCTCATTTTATCGTGTGCAAATATTGGAATCAGTTCTCATCCCATGACTTAAATATTTTATGAAGGAAGAGTTGAAGGCTGGAAAATAATACTTTGGACTAGACCTCTATTGTTTACTTGACCTTTCAACTATTGGGCCATCCAAATAAAACAACAACATTGTCATTTACATTTACCACCACTCAACTAATGATAACAATAAATTCAAAAGCATCTCCTTATATAAAACCAAAATCACTTCTCCATTATGACAGTTCAGTTCGTTAAAGACAATCTAGTTCCCCATATTTATCAACTTTCAAACACAAGACTACGCAATGTGTTTCATTTTTAAGTAGAAAAGTTGAAATCTGAGTTGAAACATTCGAGGATTTATGGAATGTACCACTACCACTAATGAGAGATTTTACAGTAAAAACATTTCCATCATAAATTGTACGACCACCATCAAGATGCTCCCTAGCCCTACCCCTTATAAAACTTTCCGTCCTTATGAATGGATAGTCTCGACAAGGGGGGGGGGGGGCTTTTAATACAAATTGTGGTCCTACTATTCAGGTGCTAGGTGCTCTTAAGAAAAGGTTTAATATTTTTCTAGGATCTGTCAAGGTTTTAAGTTAACAATTCGCTCAATCAAATATAAGAATCCCACCTGCTCTTCAGTGAACCAAAAATTGTAGCATTCAAAATGTTGATATTTAAAAAACGGTTAAAACAATTAACCTCTCTGCCGAACGTCGAAGTCACCCGCGAGGAAATAATAGCTTTCGTTCAATAGTCAAATAACGAAATCATAATAACATTTCAATCGTTATATTATTACAAATTATTACGGGATAGTGCGTAATTTTTGTATTTTCTAAATGTATACCCGTCTTTTGCGAGTATATACTTAAAGTTTTTCGTCCTCGTCCGCGACATCGTCATCGTCTCGTCTCAGGTGACAGGTCAAATGTAAATATTTACAAGTACAATCTACTACTACTACGCTTTAGGAGCGGGTATTTGGGTTTACTATCAGTACGCGAGGAGGTTCCCGCTGAAGTTTATTTTTTTTTGCAGACAGAAGGAATGAATTGAAATAGTTATAGGCAAAATTTGACTACTGATAAGAAGTTTCCTTTCACTTCATGCAAATCTTTAAAAGTACCACGAGGGATTAGAGATTAGGAATGAATGGACGTAAACGTAAATAAACATGATCAGCTGGAGTCTAGACTGGACAGCTGAGTTCCCTCTTGAGGCATATCAATCAGTCCTCATAGTCATGGACAATGGTTTCATTCAACCACCAAAAACATTCTAATATTATTTTCAAAAACACAATAATATTTGTTCAAAAACTTTACAAAATATTAAATCATTAAATTACTCACCTCTTGGACAAAAATGTAAAGTACTGGTACTGATGATATTGGACGGACAATTTGTACAGACTTTTCGTTGCATTTGACGAAACCAGTGTACTTATTTCCTGAGGATCGTTTTAGACGGACTCGTATTCATATGTATTTGTATGAAATATTAAAATGTGTATCAAAATTTGACGTGTCTTATCTTAAATTCGATATTGCGGATAAACTTTTTAACTTTCTTTTGAACCTGAACAAGCGTCGCACATACATCACATGGCAGGGAATTTAATTTCAGTCTTAAGACCAGAAAAACTTTTAATTCTCTCACATTTTGTTCATTCGTTAGTCAGTAAACACTCTGATCCGCCCTAACAGTTATCACTTCTCCATTTCATTTATGTAGTCTAATCAGTCTCATCATAATCAATTTTTTATTTAAATTCCATTCTTGTTCCAACATTCCATTCACGTTCATGTTGTTGGTGCACTATGTTTAACATAATATTCTGACTGCAAAATGTGACAACGACAACTTACTTGTCACGACACTCCTATCAATATTGGACTTAAATTAGCTAACACTAATGATCTCCAATGGTCTTCACTCATCAGAAATGTGAATCTGAATAGTCGTACTCATTTGACTTGACAGAAATGTCGTTTCCACCATACCCCAAGAAACACACGGCACGGGACGTCATCCATGCTGTCGTCTCTCGAAACTAACAATGATATTATTTATAAATGACAATAATAGTAAAATATTAATACTCTCCACAAAGAATGGAGGAATGGACTGAATGACTTTATTTTTTTTATAAGTAATATTATAATATTCTTTGGAAGTTGAACTCCAATTGAATCTCTTGTGAAATGCATAAAAGTAAATGCAAATGCAAATGCACATTACACTCCACACTCCACTCACCTTTCAGTTTAATATCCATGCATTTCCGTGTAGTTTTATAAAGCTATGTGGGCATATTCTTAAGAGATAACCCTAAAGGAAAAAATAAGACTTTAAAGTCTTAACGATATAGTAAAGTACTTCCATGGTATTTGATACAAGAAGAAGGTGGTTTCAGTCACTATATAAACGTAAAACGCATTCAGCCGTCCAACTACATCTTCTTAGTTCTTACAAACAAGGGGCAATGGCAATCGAGCGAAACGAGTTCCTCAAAATAATATATTAAAGCGTATTTCCACTACATTAGACCTGTACGAAGGTTCTCTAGCAATTTTCAGACTAAAAGAATGCTTATTTTCGGGAAATATCCTAGCAATATGATGACTATTACCCAACAGGTGTGTCATATTCTGGATGACTACTAATTAATGTATGGGGCAAATGAAAAAACAGTATAGTTCGCTTACAGCGGACTACATTATCATTCCAGGTTTCCTAAAGAAATTTTAATGGTTTGGGAAAAACCAGCCCATTTTGGCAGGGAAAGTTTAAAAAGATTCGGGTGTACATAAAGAATACGAACAGAATTGCGGTGAGATTTTGTCGAGGTTTGAATATTTTCATAGCAAATTCATAGAACTTCGTTAGGACGGTGGACAGGACTCAATTAAGTCACTCAGGTGGGAGTAATGAGTTTAGCACAGGTAAGTAGTGAGAACCGTAGCTTGGGATTTTGGGATATGACCACGTCCACAAGGGAAGTCCCTCCCCTCATACTTAACTCCTTCTTTTTCGTCGTTACAGTTTTACGGTTCCGTCATCCTGTATTGTTGTCGTTTAGACTTTTAATACTGTACAGGTACAGTGGTATATGGCCAAAACCTCCAAAGATGTTAAAATTTATGAGAAGGTTTGAGCAGGCAGGCTTGTGCAGTTATCCATGGATATTATGGTAGTACAATTTGCCAAACTTTAAACTTTTGCTTTCTTATTACACTCCACTCGACTCATTTAATTAGGCGTTAGTTATGCTCCTTAGTTCAGTTAGTGAAAGACAAGAATTTAAAAAGGCAAGCTATAATATGATAAGGTGATTGCGTTCGAATGGGACATTGCGTAACACCACCAACTCTTAAAATGCAATAAAGTTAATAATGAAAGGTGAAGTGGAGAAAAATCATTCATCCATCCTTAATTTTTTCACCTTTTAATTTTAATTTAATGAAATTGAAAGATTTACATGGAAGTCCATTTACAGGCAAGTCTATAAGAGACAAGACACGCATACAGGCAAATAGAATGGGTTTTGTTATTTATTATCATGTTGACGCAAGTTTCTGTAAGAATTAGAAGAGAGTTGATCTAAAAAAGGCGTTTATAGAAGACATGATGTTTATTTGTAATTCCGTTTAAGGACTATAGGTGATTATGTGCAAGAGTTTTAGGTTAATCACTTTTTAGATTTTATAGTTTTTACCTGACAGTTTTGTTGTGTTAAAGATCTCTCTGTCCAATTAGTAGTATCTGGTAATTGTTTGCAAGCCATAAAAGAGACTGACATTTGAAATTGTTGAAAATATTAAATGAAAATGATCAGTGTGGATGCTAAATCCAAATCATATGACACATTTTGATGTTGCCTTGCTATAGAACAGTTGTTTTTCCGCGTGCCTATTCTTACCGTATTGGTAACGTATATGTCCGGAACCAAAATTTCCCCAAGTAGTGGTATTATTCGCATTACGTGCTCAGCAATATCAATTTCTAATTAATTCTCATTCGAAATTGAATAGCTCTGTTAATAATTCATGAAAATGCCAACCCATATTTCTCTTGCAAACAAACAAACACCAGTTGGTAAAATCCATTACATCATTCCAACTATTGATACGTAATTGGCTGCATTTGAAGTAATCACCGCGTATTGTTAAGCGAGCGAAGCACAGCGAGCGAAGCGAGTGGACGCACCTTTTCTGTTCCACTAGGTGGTCCGAAATCCAATTGTATCTCTCCCATAGTGGTGTCGGTGTGAGCACTTTTTTGTCCAGATCTTTTCTTCGAAACTGCTGGGCCGATCGGGCTCAAATTTTCAGGGGAGGTTTCCATGCGGTGTGGTCCTATACAAGGCTATTTTGGACTGGAGGAGAAAATCTGATTTCTTACACCAAAATGCCCTGACACCAAAAAATCGACTTTCTCCAAACCGGTCCAACAAAATTTTATAAATTGCATGAAATTATTACAAAAAAGGTGGCATCGACAAATTTCTAAAAAAAAAATTATTTTGGGCGCGTTGTTTGTCGAAATACCGTTGACCGATTTTTACTTAAGCGCTCGTCAGCGCCGCTACGCGCGTCGGATATTCAAGCGGAGTGCCTCCCTAGATTTTTCATAACATTATCTACGAAATGCATATCTCAATTTTTGTCCGGCTCTCCCAGATTGGGCTGGCCAGGGGGGGAGGGTTATGGGTGACCCTTATGTATATATGTATAGGTATATGAGAGCCTGAGCAGGCATATTTGAATGGCTTCTAACTCCTTCATCGAACTTTCCTTATATCGATCCAATTTAAGAGTTCGATATCGTGAAATTGAATAGGACTGAACAACCTCTCCAAAAGGGGGAAGGAAATGCTTTCGCGAGTAAACTCCAAGAACTTTTCGATTGACATTCTCTGATGCGTAGTTTCGGAATTTAGAGAATGAATTGTGTTAATTTCAAGAGTTACCTAAATTAAAAATAATTCTTTCTAATTAATTTCTGTTTTTTTCGCTGCCGCTAACACCTGAATTTATTTTTATTTGTGTGCGTCAACGTGCCCCATAGCATTAATTTGACAGTTGTGGGAATTGATCCGAAATTCAAACTCCCAACATGTGCACTACCCGTACGACATTACTATAAACTTTCACGTTTGATCTCTCTGTCAGTGTCCTTTGACTTTCAACCTTGACCTCAGCGGTTGACCTCTTGGTTATCTTATTCCAATTACTCGGTAAGTTTCTCCGTTCAAAGTATGCCAGAGTCATCATTATCATATGAACATATAAAACTAGATTCAAAACATTATTTTTAATGTAACTTATGGTATGCCATATGGAAACGATAGACCAGTCGACCAGTGACGACACGGAATTATTATGTAATTATTGATAACATTCTGATTACTGATTACTGACAACTTGGGTTTATTTTATAAAGTGGATTTGGACTAGAGTGTACTTGACGGGTTATACAGAGTGACTTTTAGCCGGCTGGATTTTTAGACGAATTGTTTTAATTTTTTTCGGTAAGTTAAGTTAGAATCTTAATCTGAAATCAGTTAGGGCAATTAACTATTTTTGGTTTATACTTCAGTAATAGTAAACCTTTAATGGCAATTACAGTTACTCCCACTGTATTCCATCAGCATCAGCAATTCCATATTTGATCAGAATTTACTTGCGTTCCTACATACAGATCCTAGCAAAATGAGGAGTACTTCTATTCTCAACCAGAAAATGATGGCTGTAATAATTGGACCTCCAGGTAATTGCGTCTTGTATTAATATTTTACTCTAATTCATTTTCATTTTCAATTGGTCTGACGTAATTCTATTTGACAATCGAAAAAATTAGGGTCTGGGAAGGGCACTGTTTCAGCTCGAATATTGAAAGAATTCAAGTTAAGGCATCTGTCCAGCGGTGACATTTTACGGAATCATATAAAAGATAAAACAGGTAATGGGCAGGGTTCGAGGTGGTATTTACCACCTGGCATTTAGTACTGGCATTTAGTGGCATTTAGTGACATGACATTTCCAAAATTAAGTGGCATTTACTGAAAAGTGGCATTTAGTGGCATTTAGTAAAAAAAAAAAAAAGTTCGCGCAAGCGCGAACTACGTACACGGTCATGAAAGTTTGTCCGCCAATTTCCGGGAAAACGTTCGTATTGCGTGTTCAGGTTGTTTTCGGTATTTCGGTTCAGATTCGCTGTATCTACTCTATCAGTTTTTATTTTTGATCCTCACTAGTTACTTTGATTTATAAAATTTGAACTTTGAACTGTGCCAAAAATACAGTCAAAAAACGAGTGGCAAAAGTGGTACTACTAATACAAATAATACTCCTGCTGCGATGTCAAGTGATACATTAGACAAAGGTCGACGGAGTCCTAAGAAATTCGGACCCAGTTAATTGGTGGTCTGCACTGAAGGGCCGTAGTGGCATCCCGGAGTTATTATTGAATATCTATGAATGTCCAACCGGCACGGCGTCCGTCGAAAGAATTTTTTCAACATTCGGCTTTATTCAAACAGACACCAGAAATCGTCCGTCACAAGAAACGTGGGATACATTGGCATTTTGTTATCTATATCTGCGCTCGAAAGATAAATTCTACGAAGACACAGAAGACTGAGTTAGCC
>JAQFYE010002002.1:0-19854 GCA_034694305.1 Protaphorura glebata | reverse complement strand
GGAAGCGGAAATCATCACTCTGAAGCCACAGTTGACACATTTGAGAAAGCAAAGATCTCGTCTTGTCAAGTAAGTCTACCAATCAGTTTTAATGCTAATAATAAAGTAGCTAAATAAATATTAGTATTAAAACCGATTGTCGTTTGAAATCGGTGGGGGAGAATGTAAATATCCATTGGAATTTGTTCCAATTCTTCAGTTCTAGTCGTGGGAAAGAGTTGCGGATTCATTCGCACCGGCATCGTATGATCTTTAATCAGGAAATTATGCTAAATTTTTTGTTTTATTTTGGTGTATTACAGGAAATTAGAGCTGTCTGGTATTGATTATGAAGCATCCTTATCCCCGGGACTAGCGGATATGTGGGACGATTCATTATGGTATAAGGCGGATGCAACAAGGAATGATGCAGCGTATTATCTCAAGGATAAATTGGATGGGACCTTTCTCGTTCGGTTAGTCTCAATTTTCAATACACTCGTCAAATTACTCATCGCATGTATCTTTTTTATTCTCACACTAGACACTACATTCGCTGATCTCATCTTTGACCGTAACAATAGAACACAATTAATTGTGCCCCATATTCATTTGTATATCTCATGCACTGTGATGCATTGTAAATTAATGTCAAGGTTATCTTAAGGTTTCCAGAGTGAAAAAGAAAGCAGACAGGCGTATAAAAAACAAGGAAGTAAGGTTAAATGTAAATGTCATCAAACGTTGAAGACAGAACTGGGTGTCGCATTACATTGTGATTAAATTTCGTACAGTTTATGCCGTAATAATGAACCGATCTTGGTATTTAGTCTTAAAATATTATGACAGTTCTTGTACGTGATGTCCTACTTGTTCCACAGTATTTTATTTTTTACTGCCAACTGAAGTCATGGGGGGTTAGGTCATTAGGTCACTTGCACTCGCACTCTCAGGTTTGAAAAGATTTTACCGTTCACTTGGTAGCGGAGTGGAAAGATATTTTTTATAAAAAGAATCGGTGTGGTAAAATTCCCTGCCAAGTCAATTAAAAATGTGATACTCTTTTTGAGCATGACGGTTTTCCGAAATGTCTATTCAATTCTTTGGAAATAAATTACTTCTATTATATGATGTTCACAAAAAAAATACTAATTTGAAAATTGTCATGATTCTTTTAGAAAATCAAGTTCCGGTGAGCTAGCCCTGTCATTGATTCTTGGAGGTGTGGGTCACTGCATTATCTATCAAGGAGCTGTGGGTTTTGGATTTACAAAATACACGACTTATTTCCCATCCCCAAGAGCTCTCATCCTTTATTACTCCGCTCACTCTTTAGAAGAATTTAATTCACACTTAAAGACTTGTCTCAAATATCCAGGTAAGAATTAATAAAGATTTTATATTTTAGGTCAAGGACTGTCGTTTAGAATACAAGACATTTTAATAAATCTCTTTCTTTTCCAGCATTTGCGCCGCAACCGCAACAACTCTCGTGATACAATGCCATCCTCACATCGACTTCCTCCATTATAGGGTAAACAAAGAAATATTCTATGAAAACAAAATAATGCAGAATTGAATGCAGCAAAAGTTTAACCCTCTGTATAAAAATAATTAAGTATTGTTATTTGAGTTTATTTGACCTTTGATGCTTAAATACATACACTTATTATTACAGTGTACTTTGGATTTAGACATTGCTTTATTTGATAATTTATCTTCCTCATCATTAGTTCAAAAATTGAGTCAAAGTCAAACAAAAAGTAGTATTCCGGAAGGACTACGGATTTTCCAGATCCTTCTAATTTGTATAAGAATAAGTTAGCGTGAGTTGTGCAATGAGATATAAAATATTTTGGAAAGCTGAGCTGGTTTACTAAATATTATAGTACACTAGTTTCATAGTTTGAGTGCGGAGCGGATTGTATGACGTCATTTTGTAATCAATTGCTCCTAAAACTTGGAATTTTGAAACGGACAAATTTCTATCGTTCTCCACATCGCATTTATAATTATTATCGTGACTTTAGATTTAAATAGATTTAAGATTTAGTTATTTTGAATTGGAGCTTGTGACTTGTGACACTTGTGAGTGACTGACTGACTGACTTCATTTTTTATGTGCATTTGTTTTAAATGGGTCAAATTTTATTGGACCTGTGACGAACTATGTACATAAAAATGTTAGCTAGTTGTGTAGTTGCTTGAGTTGAGATTTTTGGTACTTAATGTAAAACACGGAAAAAGAAACAAACAGAATTTTCTACTTTAGTTAATTTCATAAATAACTTCAATTTTCGGTCATCTTGTCGTAATTTCCATTCTGAACATGTACATTTTTTTGTACTCGTATCAAGAATTCTGACAATATTAAAAGAATATACAAAAGTAGTTAGTCTGGTAGTTTATCGGTTTTCTGATTGGAATTTTGTAAGAAATTATAACCAAAATATTTCATTAGATTAAAATAGTGTACATATTTATATGTAGAATCAATAGTAGTAATATCCATGTTATGACCGGTGTGAGTTTCTAAATAAATTGTGAGTGTGGCGACTGACTGTAAATTCTGAATCTGAAATTGTTGTATTGTGCAGCAAAAGCCATGACCAAAAATGTTGTGATAAAAAGAGGTGATTCTTGAATTGGCGAAAAGATTTTGAAAAAATCGAATTTAAATTCACATAGTTATTTTATAAAATGAGATAATAGAAATGTTGACGATGATTTCGTGTTTTGCAAAAATCTTCAAATCGAGAAGACATGAATATATACTTTTTTTGTAAAATGCTGGACATTCTTAAGATTGTGTAATTTAATGCAATGGAATGCAGACGCAGACTTTTACAAGCAGCCACGGATGTGTTTGGAAATTAAATTATAATTATTGTGAGTCTGGAAAAGAAGTCGAGTCAGTCCATAAGGTAGCTGTAAGTGTATAGTTGTGGTTAATTATTATTGTACTTGATCAACAAAAAATAGTGGACTTACTATTATCATTATTATTGTTAGACTACCTGATAAATTTCTTAATTATTTCTTAAAAAAGCACAAAAGCATAAATACCATTACGATTTCAAAAATGGCCGAGCTAGCGAGCGAAAGTCGCGTAAATATATGCTTAGTTATTTTTTTGGTTACATAATTATGAAACTATTTTGTTAAAACTTGTTGTTATGCTGTGGAATGCAGAATGTTTTGATTTCTATCAAGTGGTTTTTGACGAATTGAATTGAATAAAAATGCCTGTGCATGGAATTGTACAATTTACAATTAATATTGATTCTTCATGTCTTTTTACTTTTCGATCTCAAATGGTTTAGACTTTACTTTGATAGACTTAAATTCGCGCTCCGTGTGGCATATTTATCATACTTCTCACAAGAGGAAGAGGAATTGTGTGCATTTAATTTTTCCATACGGTTTTAACAAGATCAACATTTTTTTGAAAATGAAATGACCGCATTATATATTTTTTAACCAGGTGCATCATTTGTGCCAACCTTCGATTTCAATGTAAGGCAAAGCACAGTTCTTTTCTCTCTATAAATGCAAATTGTTGAGATTGAAACAATTTCGGGGAAGTATATTTTTAAATGCAAAAGTTGACCAAATGACGGTAACATAAATCATAATCATAATTCGAATACACTTCCAGAGTTTTAGCATCTACAAAATATCGTTTCCAACATGTCTTCTCAACGTCGAAGGTCGAAGGCCAAACTACCCATTTTGACCACTTCTGAAGCAGGTGTACATTGGGAACACAATAAAAACTTATTGCAAAATCGAAGTTGACAAGATGAAAATTAATTTGAAGCAAATTCAGATACTAGAAATGAGTCCAACCGGTTAAACGTTGAGCTTGCTAATGCTAATGCTAATCATCAATATTTTCTACTAATTGTATTATTATTAGTCATTTTTCCAAGTATAAAAGTGAGCAACAGTAAATACAAAATTCAAATGTGCCGTTTTATTCTTTTATTCCAATTTATTCTTAATGTAAGCTCAGGGCGACTGAGTTTTTCGTTATGGATGATATAAAATGGGAAATCCAGGTGCAGTCAAGTTCACGGACACGCCCAATTTTTTGCAAAGAATCTTTATGACCCTTCTTCGTAGTATTTTATGAATAGACATTTCTTATTATAATTTTGCGTTATGCATCACATGCCGAACTGCCTTAAATGGATTGGATCAACTTGTATGGTGGCTGCTCGTCTGCTAACGTGTCGTGTGCTGAAAGATTAACAAACAGCTTGCATTTACAATGACATCAAGCAAAAAGATTTGCACGTCACATTCTCAGAACTGAATTCATTCAGATTGACTTCATCTTATGTATTAAGAAAGACCTTCCGGTTTTTCTTCTTAAAAATTGCTCTGTCGCATTGTCCAGTGCACTTTTTATATTCATGCAGTCTTCCGGAATGATGAGTTCATTTTACACATCACCTTTTATACTTGGAATAATTTACAACGTTAAAAGATGACGTTTCTCTTCAGTCAGTCACTTATGCAAAAGTATAAATTACGTGTGCGGTTTTCTTTGTCAATATAAATAAAATACCCTGACCCATTATGTTTAAGGAAAAGTAAGAAGGTTGCACTCGCCAAGGAATCAACCGGTAAAGGAAATTGGCGAACCACCAAATAAATATTTTAACATTTGAGGGAAACTTGAGTAAAAATCTGATTTACTCCTGCATACAGAGTTTGCAAGGAAGTTTATCAATTAATTCTAAAATTCTCGGGCTAGAATAAGTGTAAATCCCGAGCAATATCTTGCCAGCGTGTACTTTCAGACATCTGAAGTTTCCACCTCTACGAAAATATTCGAAGAATAATGAATCTGCAAATTTTCCTGATTCTCGGGACCACTGTTATTGGCCAATTCAGATTGACCCAAGGAACAAGTTACGTTCGTCCAATTTCAGAGCAATGGCCATGGGCCCAATGGACAACAACATTGGCTCCTGGCCAAGTCCCATCGACATATCCACCACCTTCGACTTCACGCCCTCCCCCTGAAGTGACCTTCCTCCCTCCAACTGAAGAAGAAAAAAGATTGCTTATAATCACTGACCCAACTACTGGACAAGTGTTGTATATTCCAGCCCATGTTTTCTGGGAAAGATTCGGTGGAGGAGGAAGAGTGACAAGTACAACTACACCAAGACCGTTTTCTCAAGGAATGCAAAACACCCCGAGAAATCCATTTGTATGTGATTTTTACGCCAGAAATTGTTGGCTTCCAACTCAACAACCTGTGGTCACTGAAACGGCTCCGGCCGTTCCTAGCAGAGGTGGCGGCGGTGGGTCTCATATTTATGGACACCCGAATTTCCATCAAGGTGCGTTCCCTGGACCAAATGAACCACCACGTGAATCCGGAAGAACTCAACCAGGGTCTTCGGAGTCTACGACGACGACAAGACGACCTTTCAGGCCACTTCCGGCGTCCACGGCAAGACCCGACATTGAAACTGACCCGGACCTGGACACTCGGCGACCTCTTCGACCAAGTACATTCCCTACAACTACCAGAAGACCAGTTGTCAATATTCCCGAAGACACGGATCCAGGCTTGGACTACGAACAAGAACCCTGGCGCGAACCCACCACTACCAACAGACCACGCCCAACGACAACTACTCCGAGGGTTCAAGGTATTCCAAGTCGTGGGGGCGGCGGTGGAGCCCATATTTATGGCCACCCGAATTTTCATCAAGGGGCATTCCCGGACCCCAAAGAACCTCCAAGGAGTGCAGGACGAACAACTAGGGAAACGCCTAATTCCTTCTCACTGCCTTCCTTTGGAATTACAAGTCAAAGTAGTCAGTTTTTCAGGAGTGTGCCAAATCTAGACACTTCCGGTTCCAGTGCCTTCGGTGTGACCAAAGGACAAGAGTCTCAGAATTTTCAACCCTTCCCAGTCCAACCACCAGCGGAGGTCCCAATATTTCAAAATTATGATCCGAATACCAATGTATTCTTGTATACTTCTACCAGAGAAGAAACGGCGGTGCAACAGCCACAGCCGCCGAGGCAGAGATTCTCCGGGGGAACTGGGATTGGTGGAGTCAATTGTCCGAAAGGAAGCGCCGACTGTCTCCAGAAATCAAGAGTTTCTGAGTCAAAACCACAATATACTGCTCCACCTTCCTTAAGACGAGTGTTTTCATCGACAGCGGCAACAACCACACTCGAACCAAAAATTCGGGTCACTCGTCCAGCGTCAACGCTAGCACCATCAGATACCACAACCACGACTACGACTGAAGCGTCTCTCGATTATAAGAGCGCTTAAAAATACTACTAAATACTATAATCATATGCTTTAAGATTATTTCATTTGTTGTACCTACTGAATATGTTTTCCTGGGTCAAATCAATAATAATAAAATAATTTGGGTATTAGTACTGTTGAGTTATCATGTTAAATTGACCAAAGGAACATACCAGAATTTAAGATTATAAGACTGTTAATAAAATTATAAAATATTCTTAAGCTCTTGATATCAAACTTTCCTTCACCTAAAATTCATTCCACTTTCAGTGTAAGGCAGGGTCTGCCCAACGGACCGGCCCCTACCATAGCGAATAGTAAAGGGCTGCGCCTAATTACTAAGATGTCAACCTGGCGTCTCGAATAAAAGGTATTCAACAAATTAGTAACGGTTCTTCTCGTGAAACACAGTATCATTTATTACTATTCATATTTTCAAAAACGAAACATCCTATTCTAAAGGTTGATAATGAAGAATAGGCAACTTAAACGTGTCGTGCTCTTAAATAATTCATTAATTAAAAGCAGTAAAATAATTTTATGTGGCCGTTTGTTAGACGAATTCTGCCCTGAAGGTAACATATTATTTTAGTTTTACGTACTGCTTTCAAACTTTGTTTTAAAAGAACTTGGAAAACACTACATCTAATTTTCATAATTCAGACCAAATGAGTATCACCAAGTTGAAACTAAAAAGTAGAACTTTACACCGTAATTAGTAAGTGAAGACGATTTTTTGACGTATCACCGAATATAATATTCTAATTATGTAAACTTAAATCATAGGAAGGAAGCTTGATTAGCAGTCAAAGACAAATAAATATTCTTTTCCATATGCAATAGTAAATTTTTCCCTACATTATTTTCAATCCTAATCACTAACGTTTTAATATAAACAATTTTTTTTAAATCGCGTCCATGCCTGTTGCAAATTGTTCTTATAAAACAGGTATCACCTACTTTTACACTGGGAATCTAATATTAATTAACTAGAGCAATTGTGATAAGCCTTAGAGGAAAGTCCGAGTAAGAAATCGATCAAACAATTTTGATTAATAGCTGCGGAGATGGATCACTTGTTAATTCCACACATTTTGCAGTTAAAGCCAAACTACTTTTTAAACATTTAAAAAGAATTCTATGACAGTACACATGATTATTTCAGATTGATCGCTAGAAAAGGCAGCACAATTTTAGAATACTGAATACTTCGTTCCGTCTTCTTATCCCTTTCAAACATGATTTACTCGACATAAAAAAACTTTCAATAGATAGCACGTTTGAAAGACAATAACCTACCATGTGAGTAAAATTAAGAAAAACTCACAGCAACGCAGTGATGCATCTCGTCCTTCGTCTTCGCGATCAGTGTATCACTAAATTTAACTTATCTCGGTCCATTTAAGAGAAAACACAACTTAACTTAAAAGGACCAACTCTCCCGTATTAGTGCCATAAATAATTCCATAACCAGGAACTGGTACCCAGTGCATACAGTTGATACTCATTAGTGAACTTTGGCTGTCTGCGAAGAGCTCTTTCACTGATACCAATTTCATTCGCTCTCCATCCCGAGTCAAACTCAAAATCTGTAAAAACAATAAATTTTATTTTAAATCACTAATGTCTCTATTTGTACTTTCGTTGAACCATCAAACTTTTGCACTACCGAGGCCAAAATTTGTACGAAAATATTTAATCGTGCATCGACGTCGGTAAGACATGCAATTTTCCTTACCTGTCCAATATTTCTAGAGGGATGTACAAAACGGTAGAACGGTCCCCGTCCAGCATATCCTACGACGATGTAGTCACAAGAAGGTGAAATTGAGACCGAAACTGTGTTCTGGTCGAAGTGATAAATGTAAAGAATTCCACCCAGAGACTCGTCCTGTAAACTGTACAATCCAACTGCTGAATACTGTCCGTTGTCAGATGGTTGAAGAACTGCCAGAAAATCTGAGTCACTTGAGACATCCAAACAAGCGTCTGAATGTAACGAACACTCTCTAACAACAACGGATTCGTCCCCTATAGAATTAACACAATTAATTATTTCCTGCATCTTCAAATTAAGTCGTCATTAAAAAACACGCAACACTCACTTTTTGTGATGTCAGGCAAAACAAACTTAGAAAAGTCCCATTTCTGAATTCGACTTGATAAAAAGGCAGTGGTAGCGGCATCCATTGTGTAATAAGTTGGTGGGCGTGCTCGAGCTACAAGTTCAAATTTGAAGATTATTTATGGTTTCAGAAATGTTTACACAATGAATTATTCTTTTAAAGACTGTAAAAGATGTAAACACTTACGAGTAATGAGAATTTCAGGGATATAACCCGGATAGAATCGAGCACTCGCATCCAACTGTGGAGCAGGAACTTCTTCGGCATTGTTCGTATTTGGATTATTAAGTAGATTTCGTCTAAGTGGTGGAAGCTGTCGTGGATGCGTTGTAGAAGTTGATGGCATATTATCGTCTTCCACAGTCGGACCAGGATTTGTAGAGCTCCCAGCCGAAGGAACAGCTCTTGTTCGGGCAGAACTCTCTGTTAGATTGTAAACCGGTAACGGCAGACCCCCTTGTGGATTCGCTTCTGATAGCTGTTCAATTCTTCGTGCAGCAATCCTTAGTTGACTTGTCTCTGGAGTAACTACAACGGGTCGAACTGGTTGAGATGGGTCATTATTCACCGGACGCGGCGGATTCCGTTCAGTATTCAACAAGCGCTGACGCCGAATTACCCAGTGCTCTCCAAACGGCCTGTATAAATTATTACAAATTATAATCATTCCATTTTTCAAACTATAGCATCAACGGATCTTTCGAAAAATTACTTACATGTACACACTGGTGCTCCCCGCCGTACTTGTCACAGGAACTGGAGTATGCACAGTTGCATTCACACCCAACCCTTCCTCATTTGAATTTAAAGCAATTTCTTCACCGATACTGGCCATATTATTAGGAGTGGGAATAGGGAATGAGGTCCCAGTTATAGAATTCTCAGTTCTATCCCCAGGCATCAGACTCATTCTCGCAATCCGAGGTGGTAATGGCGGTGTACTTTCATCATCAGAATTATTTTCACTAAGACTACTGCTTCCAGTTCTACTTGAGCTTAACCTGGAGTAGGGACGTCTCCGACTAGCTGGTCTTGCGGGTGAGTTCATAGAAGTATTCAAAACAGTCGGAACTTGCATAGCGGGAGTTGCTGGCGTCGTTATCGGTGAAGGGCCCTCCGTGGCCCCTGACGTCGTCGCAGCTGCGGTGCTAGCCTCTCCTGACGTACTACCTCTGAGGAAAGAACGAGGAGTCTGTGTTCCAGAATTTGACATGGCTGCTCGATGTCTGGACCATTGAGTCAAAACATTAATTCTCATCTGAAGTTCTTCCGGTCTATGACGAGCTCCATTAGGATCTGGTGCAAAGTTCGTTGGGCTGATTGGAGCCATTCCTCGATTCCCTCTTTCATTTAGTACTCTCTCAATCCTACTTTCAATCGCACTTTGAACAGATGGAATGACTCCACCATGTATATTTCCATGTCCTTGACCAGCACTGGCTTGATGTCTCCGAAGAACTTCTGCTGTGGCCGTGTCAACTGCTAAACGTATGAATCGTCTTGTAGAACTAGAATTTGTCCCGTGCTCGGTTGGTACTTCTGGTTGATCAGTGACATAATCAGTGAAGCGTTGCTCTGCGTCATTTCGTGTCATTCTACCCAAACGATTTCTTGAGACTGAGATGAAATGAGTCAAAGGTTGAGGTGGCTGATTAGGCTGATCGGGAGCCACAGCCCCTGGTGCTGCAGTGACGGGTCCGCCTTCCGGAGCTTCTTGGCCCAAGTAATCGTGATAAAGCCGTCTTCTGTAAGCCTCCAAAGTTTCTCCGGGGTATCTTGATAAAATATTACTTTGGTAGAGAGGAATTTCATTGGCAAAAGAAATGAATCTTCGTGGATGATTTGCACGTCCTCTCTCTCGCCTCGCGGATCCTACAGCTCCATCCGTCGCGTTGGTATCTGAAGTCGACGGGGTGGGTTCTGTCGCACTATTTCCTTCCTGTCTTGGTTGTCTTGAAGATCCTTGGGAGCCTCGAAGAAATTGACGACCAAGCGGTCCCCCTGGTTGCATAACGGTACTTAAACGAACCGTGGCATTTCCCATAGGATGATAGTGTCCTGGAACATTTGGTACTCCGGGGGGTCCAGTAGGGTTAGGCAGTACTGTTCTTCTCATCCTGTGTCCAAATAGGCGTTCCAAAGATTCAAAGAATGGAGCCAACTGATTCACATAAACTGTTCCAGAAGATCGTCTTGGACGCTGCCAGTTTACCATTGTTGTTGTCGCATCCAACAAGGTTAGTCCAGGTTGAATCAGAGTCAATCGAAGTTCAGCAGAGACGTGGATTAACAAACGCGTTGAATCAAAATCAATTCTATAAGGAACACTACTGCGATTTTCAATTGATCGAATTTCCATTTCTTCATGTGTCATCACCGGAACAAGTGTTTCAGTCCTCCGGAATTCAATCAAACTATCCTCTTCTTCCCTTGACGCTGGTGGCCAAAATATTCCTATTGATTGAGTTCCACCTGTCCAAAAACTCCCTTCCAGGAAAAGTCCAATTGGGAAAGTGTACCTACGAAATAAAAACCAATAATCTTTGAAACTGTAGAAAAAGCCTAAGACAATAAATGAAAAATACCATAATATCAAACTTACACGTTAGACTGTGGACTTTCCCTTAATTCAATTGGACCAGGTACACCGCCCGGTGGTGGTGCGGGGGCTGCCCAATGCGAATAGACAGGAATAATTTCATCTCCCATCCTCATGCTATAAATTCGATTGAAGTTTCCCTCCAGACTTGGAGGAACATCTCTTGCCGAATTAATTCCAGCCAAGTACGGAGAATTGGGGCTCAGACTTCCAAGTTCAGTAGGGGAAGACGAAGTGTAAAGGTTTGAACGAAATTCATCCCAGGAGCTTGGTCGCAATGGCACAGCTCGTGATGATCCATTTCCCATGTGATAAATAATATTTGGAGTTCGTCTTTGCCGTCTAGAATGATGACGTTGACCTTGTCGCACAGCTGGTGGGACAAGACCTAATCCAGACACAAAATACCTCTGCCAGTCCTCATGACCAAGTTGTTCATTTTCCATATGAGCTGCCTCATTTAATTGGCGGACCGTGAGATAAACCTAAAAAATATCAAAACTAATAAAATCTAGTCTTGCACACCTACGTTATAGGCTAAAAACTAAAAACTAATTTACCCCAACTCCAACGTCACTGTTGACCCAATAGGGCCCAGAGTTCATCCAATGACTAAAAGACGGCAAATGCGTCGAAGAATATAGGGGGTGCATTTGGTAGAAAGGTGTCGAGTCCCCACCGGTGTTACCATTGTTTGACGTTCCATAACCATTTCCTGTTCTATCATTTTGATTTGTCGAACCTGCAGCTGTAATACTTCTACCATTCTCTGCATTGTCGCCACGAGTTAGCCCTTGGAAACTTCTTGTCGCCTGTTCCTGTCCGGTTTCTGTCGTTGGCCACACGGACAAGACTGGAGTCTCTCCCATCTCAGAAAGACATCGCATTCTTGGAGGAGGTCGAGCCAAATTCCCGTCTCTACCAAAAGGGCAATTTCTAGCATGTTCATTTTCGCCAGGTGCTGGCCTCCCCATAACATGAAACTCCCGCACAACCCTTCTATTTCCGGTGATGGGATCCACAGTACTTCGAGCAACCTGATATGTCGTACTTGTCCCTGGAATTTCCCTAGATGGTCCAGGAGCGGGTTCCATATTGATGCCCGGATTGAGCGTCGTGGTTCGTGACCGGTACATACCATCTCCAAAGTCATACTGCATTGTAACTATTGGTGGTACACGGGAACGGCTTGGCGGCGGGGAATTTGAGTAAACGTAGGGGCCTGGAGGTGACAAACGCCCCAATTCTACTGGATTATTTGCGGTAGTAATGTGAGGACTGATGGTGATTCGAATGACAGGATTGGTAGTGGGATTCGTGCCAGTAACCATGTTGTGAGCATGGACTGATGCCATTGCATTGGCGGTAGCTGTTGCGAATGTCTGATTGACCGCACTAGGGCTCATCAGTGGTTGATTGTGCGTTGGTGGCATGTGCATATGCATTTCAATATCCATCGGAGCTGCAGAATTCCCTAACGGTCCAGGACCTGGCTCAACTGGAGCGGCAACTGGAGGATGAGACTCTTGTGTTACATCAACCGGAGGTAAAGATTGGTTTACTACAGGCTCAGTAGTAGGTTGGGCAGCCTGTGGATTTGGGACACCAGTAGCAGCCGCCACATTACTCACAATATGAGATCGGAGTGCGTCGAAGCTTCCATGAGCTGGAAATTAATTTATTCCATTAAAACTATTGGAAACCGTGAACTAAATTCAAATATGTACAAATGCAAGTTTACCAAGACTTGTCAGCGTAGCTCGAATCGACGACTGCAAATCCCGAGTTTGCTCTTGAAGAAGTTCAAGATGATGTCGAATATTTTGCAGTTCAATAATGTGCTGTGTTTCAACAGTCAAAGGGGCATCTCTTCGGGCTTGCCTGCAAAAATGCATACCAGATACAGAATCAGCACAAGATTAGTTTGTACGATTCGAACTCACTCACTAGAATAATAATACGGAATGTGGTTTCTACACTTGACTTTATTTTATTTTATTAAAAAACTTTTGAAAACCTATTTGAAAAATTAAAAAGCTAAACTTAGGTACGCTAGATGATAGAGACTATAAGTGTAACGAACATACGTGCACAAATTTTGCATTTCCAAAATATTTTGAGCCAGCGCCTCAATACTTTGTAAGTCCGTATCTCTTCTGGGAAGATTCGTGTCAGTTCTAGTCAAATTTGCACTTTGACTAGTGCTAGGGGTAGGAGTGGTAGAATTTGCCATCAAGTTAGGAAGATTTGCTAGTGTGGTGGCAGCTTCGGTTTCCATATGCTCAAGTAAAGTGTTTTCTAATTGCATTAGACGAGATGGACCAGGAATTTCCTGATCAATTACAATTGCATCTGGCAGCTAAAAATTAAAATAAGTGATTTTTGTTGTTGTATAATTATTGTATACGGAATTAGGGATATTGCTTTTATTGTTTACGATTTAATATATTCTTCAATAATTCTATCTTTTAAAAAACTTACTAGTTCAAGACTGTCTGCTGCAGAATATTCGCGTTCTTCAAGACTCAGCGGATCTGACGGCTCCACATTAATATGAGTACTGGTATCCGCAGCGTCGTTCGATGCTTCAGGACTAGATTCCATTGAGGCATCTTCTGAGACCGCCACCACAGGAAGAAAATCAGATGCTTGCATCCGTACCAGTTGTGGTTGCTCCCGAACGACACGTGATGATTCCAATAGCCTCGGGATTCTACTTCGAAGGAATTGCTGATAGTGATTTACCAGATCCTGGTAACGATTACAAAAGAGAAGCATGAAAAAGTGTATAATAAAGTAATAAGGGAATGAATGGAAATTTCTTACCGTATAGTGATTTACTAATTGACGGTAGCTTTCTTGAAACCTCTCCTGCCTGTCATTCAATGCCTAAAACACAAAAAGGAGATAATTACAAGATCCAATGAATTGTGACAGATGGACTCGATGTATATTTTGGTTATGAAAGACAAATAGCTACCAGCTACCCACTGATTAAGTCAGGCTTTTGAGAATCTTCGGATTAGCGTGATATCTTAAAGCGGTCTAATATCCTTTCCGAAAAAATGAACTTACCTCAGCTAATGAAGGTTGTCCAGCAGCCGCCATTGCCATACTTTCATCAGCGGTAGGTCCATGATTATCGCCTGGCTCACTTTCATCATCCTGAGATTACAATTTTTTTTAAATGTACAATGTACAAAGACGTAACACCGCAGGATGAAATTAAATGAATTTAAATAATTAATGCACAATTAAGGAATCGATCTAACAAACCATCGGCCCCGCCAAATATAATTTGAAGAAAGAGAATTCACAAAAGGTGAACTCGCTTCTTCTCTTTCGAAAAAATATCTTAAACTTACTGCTGCATTATCCAATTCATCATCGGGAAATGGAGTTGGCCTTCGAGTTGTTCTGTTAGTGCTTCTGGACAGTATGTTTGGTCGAAAGAACGCACTGCCCTGGACTCGACAACTCTCTCTGAATGGAGGGTTTGGATAGTTCGTGATTCCAGTGATAAGATTTCGCCCAAGTCGATCAAAGCGAACCAACCTAGATATCACATTTAAAACATTCACACATTTGCAAGAGTCTCTTACAATTCGAAATAAAAACAAACAGACAAAATCAAGAAGATAACAAGTAGGACTAAAAACATGGTCAAAAATATTTCGAAGTCTAATTTTTAGAACTATTCCTATCATTGTATAAACCTGACGCAAATCATATGTCAATGAGTTGGGTCAAATGGCGAAAACCATGCTTTTAATCAAAGAACACTGAATTAAAATCAAACGATTTAGTTTATGTGAGGAATAAATTGTCTTAGCCCTATGCCCTACACAATTCGTTTGAATTAAAAGAGAATAAAAACTTTGGACGAATTTTAAGCGCAACCGCAAGTTTAGCTTAACTAGCTTATTAGAATAGAAAAATTGAGATAAGCCGAACTCGGATTTCTCGGATTTAGGATCGCTTGCGTGACCTAAGTTTGTTTCACGAATTGTAAATTAAATCTGTAATATTTAATCATTAATTTTTTAAATATTTCACAAAACTTGCTAAAAATTTCTTGAATTTTTAGTGTGGTAATGCATGGTGAAAGAGGTGAAAGCATGATTACCTAACTCAATTTCTTAATAATCTGATTGTGTAACCCATTGTGATTAAATTAAAAAATAATGGTAAAAAAACATAAACGTAATATTTTTCCCCACAAAGAGGTGATTTAAGCCGTGAACTGGTGGCGCCTTCTCATTCTACTAACTTAAAAACCATTACTTCATTCCTCACCTAACTTTCTCCTTCGTATTCTCGGTACAGCATCGTGCCAACGGGTACGGCAATCCCCAATCCCAGAAAATAATTTCGTTGAATGTGGCAATGGCCAAAAGTCTAACACAAGGATGAAACGCCAAAGAAGCAATTACAGTTCCAGAATCCGTCACTAAAGTTTCACTTCCGCCCTGTCATACAAAAATACAAAAGTTGTACCACATACTGAAAACAATAAAAGTTGTCTCAAATTGGTAAATCACATTCACTGTAGCCTCCAAATCCAAACAAGTAAAAATTTTCTTAGAAAAGAATCAATAACTATAATTCAAGTAGAGCTCACATTTAGATCCCAAACTCGTACTTGACCAGCCAAGCAGCCCGATGCTAAAACATCGTTTTGAGTAGGATGAAATACAACACACCATCTGGAGATCAAGACAAATTGAAACTCATATTAATATTTACAATTGGTGTTACGTTGAAATAAATATATTTAAAAAAAAGCAATAATAAATCTCATACGGAGTCCTAGGATGTCCAGTCAGTGTTTGAACTACTTTTCCACTCCCAACATCACAGACGTAGACGTTGTGATCCCCGTGACAGGATGCTACTTTAGTCCCGTCAGCACTAAACGCCATGTGAAAAGTGGTCCGAGCTCCGGTTGGTAATTTGAATGACTGTGAACACGAAAGAAATTTGAAATTAAACCCATTTGTTTTTTATCATACATTCTGGACAAAAACATGAATCACGATGTTTTGTTTCCCTAAAGTTCAAGAAACTAGTTGAACCATGAACATGATTTGAAAATGAATTCTTTATTTTTTGATAGGCCTAAAAAAGTTGCTACAATTTCTGACTGGCCTATTTCAAAAATCGAAAGTAAAATTATGTATAAATATAAAGGAATAGCAGCTGCATAACTACACCGGAAAATCTAGGAACATTTTTGGTGTATATTTGTGACATATTTAGTTGAACTCCAGGATCACTTTTCATAAAGTGTCTCGGTGAAAAAATATGGCCCAGAATGCCAAATATGTTCTATTAATGAACCACTAATGCGGAGCATTTAAAAATATGTCCCATTAATGCTTTAAAAATGTGGAGCATTAATACCGGGCGTTATGTGGGATGTAAACTTTGTAAGCCTTAATTAACAGAAAGAGCGCTGAAAGTCTCTTCGGAGAAACAGTAACAAAGTAACATTGGCTCAAAATGATGACTGGTGAATCAAGAGACGGCACGAGTGAAGGTCGAATAATCATCCAACCTGATCTAGGTTAACCTTAATTTACAAGCTACTGACAAGTCCAGTAGCTTGTAAATTAAGGTTAACTAGTTATCATGCCTCCATCATTATTTCGCTAGCCTGTATTATGACAACAGTTATGAAATGTCATGTCGCTAGTATATGAGTATACAGTACATACTTAATATTCATATATTAACATGATATATAATAAACTTGCCCTTTTCTTGAACTCTTCTTGCGTTGACATTGTATAAACGGCTTTTGTAGAAAAAGTCTGGGAAACAATTCTCTTGCCCACAGAGTGTCTTCCAAATTGCCCAGTGTAGCCGAGCTCACGAAGCATCAATTCCCTTGGAATTGGATGCCCATACTCACCCGGAATGGGCTCCTTTCGGTTTAAGTTGATTGGTTTTTCCTCCATTCTTTCCACGGAGTACTTTACTGGTATACTTTAATTAAGTCGACTTCTCCAATTAAACTATTTCCACTTTTGTCAATCCATATTCAACATGTCCTCATCACCCAGGAACTTTTCCTAAAAGGCAAATATAAAATGAGTATTGGATCAAAAATAATTCGTAAAAATAAAAAATTAACCACACGTAACACTAGAATTGCCAAGTAATTATAATTTTTTTCCCTTCGTAATGTCATTTGTTCAAATAAGTCACATCGCTTCTGCACCAAGGGAAAATAAAGGTGGCCAGCAAAAAAATATTACTAGCGGTCGAATGGTTTTTGAATTTCTATTTTTATGGATCGCGACTTTCCAGCCGCGTCAGTAATTTTTCAACGTGAAATGATGTGGGCCAGAAAATTAAACTGGAATTCAAATTACATTGGAATTTCCTTTTCAGCCTTTTCTTTACATGGACAATAGGACAATCGAGGGCTATTAAACAAATTTTACTGAAGTATTACAAGAACCAAATCGTGCAACTGAAATGGCGAGGCTAATTATCACCCAATTAATTTAAACAGTTTAAGAAAATCCTAAGCCGGCCGGTTTAATGGTAAGCCTTAATTGAGACCGATACCCCGGAATAGCAGCAGCGGAAAAACCACACTTATTAATTCGTGCACTTATTAACTGCACTTTATTCAGTGAAATTGTTTTATCTTTAAATTAATAATTCCCATCACTAACCAAACCAAAACCACCTACCCTCGTAGTTTCGCTTCATCAAATAACGTCCTCATGTTCCCTACTCAATGCATTTGTCTCGTAAGCCTCAAACATACATATATTATTGATTGAAACATTTTTATGTTCAATCAATGCCGAATTGCCGACAGTGTCGTGCCATTATAGGGACTACCTACTACCTCTTCAAACATTCGCATTCAGACACGCAAAACCTACCAAAATTATTGTCTTGCTGAATATCAAATAAAATAATACGAAATACGATGAATGAAATACATAACCAACATTTGCGTTACGTTACTGCAATGGTTGATCAACAAGCGCTTAAATAAACCGAATTAATTAAAGAATCAGCCGTCAGCCAATTCAGTATTTCAATCTACTACAATAATGGACTAATTATGTGCATCTTCGTTTGTTTGATTGTATGGTTTAAGCTTATCAGTTTTTCAAAAAAGGTAAAATTTTTGGGAAATGAAACAATAATTTTGAAAATTTTAGTCGTTTTTGCCTGCTATGCCCTTCAGTGGGCAATTTAAACATGAATACCTATTACTCATTTCTCCTCCAATTAAAAAAACATTTTCTAGAACTGTCGGTGGCAACTAATTTATATCTCACGTTTCCTTGCGTGGTTCTGATTATGCGTTTAAATTCGAAACTAGTTTTGTCTCGAGTGGTTTCGCTAGTATCAGACAGAATAGAATATGTGTGAAAATGCCGAATCAAAATATTATGCTCAAATTGAAAATATATTTTGATATATAGGTTTGAATAATCGGAATAAGATTATTTTAATTCTAAGCTAAGAACTCAGCTTAATTTTTTCTGTTTTCAATAATTCCGATCTTATTTAAAAGCTGCTGACTTTCCAGCCAGTTATCGAGTATCGACAGTGCTATAATAATGTTTAAAAAACTCGATTAGGAATGTCAAGATCATGCTAAAGATTGTTACAAATTCAATCAGTCTTCTTGCTTGTGTTTTCTAATTATCGTACATCAAATTAAACGCATTCATTTTGCACATGTGACATGTCTCATACCTTGTCTAATTGCCCATTGATTGTCTCACATTCTTGACATACTTCATAGTATTCTTCACAACAAACGGAGTGATGAAGTCTAAATACCTAATACAAAACAACTGATTTTTACTGATTTATTTACACCCACAATTTTTGAATTCAGTTTATTTATTGGCGTACAGATTATAATACATTCACACAAATATACGCATATGCTAATTGATTTTCTTACATTCCTAACCCACTAATTAGGTTGAAACTGAATGAAAAGGCACCACAATAACAATTACTCACAACCAATTCTACGAAGTAAGTAATTAAATTATTAACTATTTCTGTCTATCAGTTAATTCAATTTTTTCGTAATTCACTACACTGAACAGTCGGCCAGTGAAAGTGTCCACCAAGCAGTGAGCAGTGAATAAAAAAAATGAACCAAAACAAACAAGAAAGGTCAAAAGTATGGTTGCTACTTGACTTGACTTACCCATAAGTGTGGGTGTCTATGTGGCTGGTCCGGTCCGTTTATATTGATTTACTTGGTGGTTGTAAGTCGTTCCTCCGTGAGTTTTTAACGGTGTCAGCGTCCCGGTCACAATCACACCGTTGACACCGGTCAGTCCTTCGTCACACAGAGTTTGTTTTGTATAAAAACTGATCAGTCCGAGTTTACAGTCTACACGTCAACGAAAGGAGAGTAGTTTGAAATAAAAAAATGATTGGTTTTGATTTTCACTGTGCTGGAGAATGGAGTCAGAGTCAGAGTCAGTCAGATTGGACTCCCAGGGAAGGAAGGATGGAAGGAAAGGAAAAGACAGAATCCAAATGTACTGGGAGGCAGCAGAGTACGTAACCAACGCTATGTGCACCCTTCTGACATTCACACGAACTTTTTCAACAGACAGCAACGACGAAAGACGCTTCCATCGTGTGACAGCGTTTTTCAATTAATCCTTTGTTCAGTCCTGCACAGCTACTAGAATCGTACACTCTGTCAGTCTTTCAATATGTGAAGCATAATAATATGTATTAGTGCTTCCTAGGGCTCCGATCGGTTCGGTTTTCTGGCCGAACCGAACCGAAAATTTCGGTTCGGTTCAGACCTGGAACCGAACCCGAAAAAATGGTTCGGTTCGGTTTTAAGT
>JAQFYE010002001.1:0-19859 GCA_034694305.1 Protaphorura glebata | reverse complement strand
TGGTCCTTCCGAAGTAGACATTTCGAACAGTATTCTGGGCAGTCGAAGGCCGGTTTTGTTAGACGGAAAACTGACAGTGACTTTACTATTAACTTACATATCCAAGATTCAAAGAAAACTTCGTACCAGAACTATGCCACGTACACTATGCATGATACATTGCATTTGAAAAGTTTCGAAATTGAAATGTTTTCACTTTCCTTCCAGTTTCCAGTTTCTTGAGTACGTATTTTCTAACCACTCAACCTTATAAATACTACTAGAGTAGTCTACAGAAGCTACTACTACTTCATTACAATATTATGTCTTCACACGGGGAAGGAACCAAAGGAAGAAGTTTTATTTGATATTCTATCCGTACATCTTCCTCCGAGGCTTTGCATCTTCTTCATCTAATATATATTTTATGTCCCTATCTGTTTTACCATAAATATTCGATTAGAAACTAACTCGAGAAGAGTAGAGTGGATGGATAATGTAGTAGTTTGAGTGAAACATGGCACCATCCTTCGTACGCCAGACTTTCCCTCATATCTGTAGAATGCAAAGGTATTTCGGATGAGGTGTTCAGAACTTTTGCATAATTTGTGTCACAGAATTTTGAATACTTGAGCTGAATAGCAGAGGAAGTAATTGGATATTGCCATTTTCGACTTTGCTTCAATTCAGACTTCAATTCCCTGAGAAATCAACTTTTTGCCATTAACCCAACTCACAATCTTCCCCACAAATCTAAGCCAATCCTAACCAAATGTTCTTAATATAAAATGCAAATTGATTAAAGACTCTAACTTCGCTCGCCTGTGGTAATTCTTAATCAATTTTTATTTAATTGAAACGGGATTACTGTGGTATACTTATCATCAATGTAATTAGGGTGATGTCGTTCTAACCAAACTCAATTAACCGAATATGTATATGTTACGGTCGATTCGCGGAACGTAACTAGTTACTGCTGGAATACCTTATACAATACATAGAATTCAATTCGATAGACCACTCTCATATCAAATCTTAATCAAGGCGGACACACATGATAAATCTTCAACATTATTTTAGAATAAATTTAGAACAAGAAAGCTCTAGAATGATCAACCAATTGAATTGTGTGCGCCATGGACAGTACAATCATATATAGAACAATTTCACGGCAGACGCCAAATAAATTTCTACGATTCCGTACAAAAATATAGAGGAAAAACTCCGAATTCCACAAATTGCCAGTGACATTCTATTCCAAGTGCTTCGGCCTTCTCCCAATTATAATTACTCTATGTATTATGCATGTAAATACATTCGACGCTCTCAAACCAAGCAAGGGGTTCAATTTCGTCCTTGCGTTTACTTAAGCCAACGATTCCGTGTATGATTTTAATTACATCGTGTACGTACAATTTATCGTAGGTCTTTCGGATTTGAATATAAACGATCCCGAACTCCAAGCAGCCGCTACTCGAATTCAAGCAACATACAGGGGCCACCGTACAAGAAATTCCTTAAAAATGGCTCAAGAGGAAGAGGTCGTTGATATCAATCTAGATGATCCAGGTGAGTAGAAAATGTAAATGTAGAGTTTCCGTGTCACCCCGTCCTTGGGTAATTTTTCGTAGCACATATTCTGTGTCATGCCGTGTCGTGCAATTTTCGGGCTCTAAAAAAACAGTACATGTACATGAACGCGATCTCCTTTCTTTTCATTTCAGCCGGGACTGACTATGTAGTGAAAATCCTGAAACGATATCCATTAGAAGCGCATTACGAGTGTACTTTGCCCCAATTTCGCGTGTTTCGCCCTTCTTGTCAAATCAGTGCAATGCAACGGCAACTCGCACTCGGTCCTATGGCCCAATAGAAATTTTATACCAGCTCACCACACGCGAATCGTCTAGGATTGTGCTTTATTCTCACGACCATTAATCAATATTAAGAAAACTTTTTCCCTCTCCTAATATAGACTAGTTCGTTGCTAAATAAATGAAGCCAGTGATTTCTAGCCACGTATTGCCCACAAACATATGTTATATTACCTGGTCTTTGCCTTTGCCCCCAGCGGCTCGATAGTTTCACATTTCCTATTTTCTAGAAATGTAGTTGTTCACATTAAAAGCTAATGAGAGTCTTTCGGGTTTTCTTTGTATTGACAGAGGTTGCAAATGCAGCCACAAAAATACAAGCTTCGTTCCGTGGTCATCAGGCCAGGAAACAGGCCCAGAAGGATAAGGATGGTGATGCGGAGCTTAGTGAAAACCTAGAGAAACTCAAGGCGACCACAGAGGTAAGGTGTTTCTTAGTTTTCCTTTGCACGATTTTCTGGATGTTCGTAGTTTTTGGATCGAAGTAGAAACTAGAAACTCTCACCGGGAATAAATATTGCATGCACCAGTGAAAGTAGAGAAAGACGGGGGAGGGCAAGAAATAGATTTTTTTATGACGAGCCTTCCTCTCTCTCTGACTGACTTCTGACTTCTTTACCCTCTTCAGTGTAGTTTTAATGCTTAACGAGGACTACAGGACCGTGGAGGCTTTTCTTTCATGGTGTCTGCCAAAATGTTGGAACTGGAACTTTAAGTAGAAATACAGGGTCTCAAATGTGTATTCTTCTGAATTGTTTGGATGGAACTCTAATATCCACGCATTGGCGTGAGATTGTCTTGAATGTAAAACAACAAATTAGTTTACCATATGCGTAAATTCATTTCTCAATATAGTTAAAGAACATCAAAGTCAATTTTTGGAAGCTGAGCTGAATTTTAATTGGTGGATACGGTTCAGCCAATTTTGTACTCACATGTAGCCGCAAATGATTTGCATTATTATAGAATTTCGGCATTAGGAGTACTCAATCATCCAATACAAGAACAGTTGTTAATATCAGCGGTTTGTGACATTTCTCGCATTCATGTGATGTGATGAAGATAGATATGCGACAGGTGAAAATCCGAAAATATTTATGCTATTTCGGAATTGAGCAAGCTACACTGGTGTCTCTTTCTCTCCCGTTCAAATTCGAACTTTATCACCTAGTCGCGAATTCCTGGCTCCTAGGCCTGAATTGATATAAACGAGGTGACTCGTCGTCTTGTCCAGACACCCAATCAATTTAGAACCCTGATCACTGAGGACCACCGTGCGAACACCAAGCCGTACAATGAATTGGGAAGTAGGACCAGGACCATGTCCAGAACCCCGGGACCCCGGGATTAGGCCGGTACTCACTGAAAATAAAGAATGGCGCAAAAGTTCCTTAAAGTAGTGACCCATTGTCAACCATTTCTGTCCGTAAGGTTTTGGTGGAACCCTCATATGTTTGCCGACGGTAAGGGTAATCTGTTCCACTATGGTACAATGGATGCACTATTCTGGAAGGAAGTGGTTATCCAGCTAAGGTTGGTTTGAGAAGTGCATTTTTTGCGCGATTTACGAGGTGCCTGTCAGAAATGACAAATAACTCTTCACAAATTGGCATTGAGCTGGGCTTACCGCAGAGTTAGCTAGCTCATTTCAATGTCGACTTAGGTCAATCCGTTCTTATTGCAATTTCGTGTGTAAACATATCGTTGTTTTGGTAGGCCACCTGACCTGGCTTTTAACGAAGGCTAGATGATTATTATACATATTTATGCATTTGGATTAAAAAATCCCAATAGGCAAATTTTTTACATCCTTATCATAGAATAAGACAATAATATATCTTATTAGCGCAAAGCAATTAAAAAGAAAAAGTTGGGAACATATATAATTGAGACCGGGTAGAAATAGGTGAATTTATTTTGAAACCACGAAGGGTACGGACGAACGGTGAAAGGAAAAGAAAGCCTTGGGCTCCCCATGTGTATGTTCTAGGATTGTGATCGGAGTTACAACATAAGTATTCCGTGGGGAGAAAAAAGTAGAGTGTTCTGGTGCTCCGAAGACGCCATGTTTTTCCGCTTTTCTTAATATAATTCCCGTTTCGATCCACGTCTGGGTCGCTGGGTACACAGCCAGGAACCAAGATTTCTAAGAAATTCTTTTTCTTCCATGAGAGATAAAATGACGTTCGGAGCAGAATAGGCAGATGCAGAGGCGAGACCAGATTTAATTAGCGAATGAGTAATTATACTCTGTGTGAGTAGTACATTCTACTCATGAAATATTCAACAGATCTTAAAAGCTTAAAGAGTTCAGGTGATGTTAGGTGAGGCGATTAGAACATTAATCTTTCATTTCAAAGAGGTCATGCTTAAGCTAATAATGAATCGAAACAATTCAAACTCAAACAAGCGAAAATCCTGAGGTCGGATTTTCTACAAGAGTGTCACTTTCCGTTGAAAATAGGGAATAACCGTTTAATTTTTCTATGATCGAATCTGATTAAAGTGGTTTGAATCCATATATCATGTCTGTAGTCCACGTCTTTAGAAACTTATCGAATTCATAGCTCCTAACAGTGAAATGAACCTAGGAAAGTTATGTTTACATGTTTAGCATAAAAACTCAACGTCACACGATAACATATTCCAACAAAAAATATTTCTATTAATTAACATTCACTGCTGAATCTAGCCAAATATTATCGAGTTTATTGTAGAGATTCTGCCATCTTACATCTCAATTTTCCTTTAGGGAAGGTACCCCCAGTAGTAGTAAGAACTCCAGTAGTGAAAGATCTCTTTATAGCAACAACCATAATCTGACGATTATTTTTTTATTTAGTGAATTTAAAATGCTACTCCTACACCCTAAATGAGTAACTGCATGATAAAGTATGAACTGCATGAAGTACCTCTATGCTACAACGGACTGACTCTGACAATGCTAGTAGCTAATTAGATTTTAGAAACAATTCTCAACAAAAAGTATATCTCACTTTTTCTTGACAACTCTCAGGTTCGACCGAAAGAGGAGACTAAAAAGCAATGAACCCCGCAATCCCTCTGTGTCTCTGTGTGTGCATTTACCCGTCGTCCGACATGTCAAAACATTTTCTTTTGTCTCTGGATGTAGGGAGATGAGGAATTACCTGATCTGAGTGACCCTGAATTGAATAAAGCTGCCACCAAAATCCAGGCTTCATTTCGTGGTCACATGGTGAGGAAGGACAAAGAGAATGATGAACAATGATTCTAACCGATGAAGTTTTTATCGAGATTGACAGACTTGTTCCAGTCGTTTGAGTTCATCATCGCCACTCTTTAAACAAATTCCACATAACATAAGAATAAAAATAAAAAGTTGTCTTATCTAGCATTACATATATATGTACTTCGCAAGAGCACTTACTCAGTGAACACCTAACCAGTTAAACATTTTAAAACCACTACCACCAAGACTACCAAGTCGGATTCATTATATTTCCGGTGAAGATGACGAAGGAAAGGAGAGAATTTGCGACTCTACTGAAATGGAAACTCAAAGAATAAGTTTTTTGGTTGGATTGCTTCCAGTGGTTTCACAAGAGAAGAAGGAAGAAGTTTAATGAAGACTTGAGAGTTTAGGAACTGTCTAATCTATAAATACACAAATAGCTCTATTACTATCTACTACATTCATCGTCGTAAGTCGTAAGATAAGTCCTTACATTACATTTATATCGGAGGAGGAGGAATGAAAGTGTACAAAAGAAAGTTTTTCATTTCTTTCTTCATTCATTTGAACGCCTTCTGGGCGAATCGATGGTAAAAGTCGACAGCGAAAAAATGAGCAATGAGAGTCTGAGCCCACAAGGAACACTATTAGGATGTTAAGCTCTTTTAAACATTAGGCTTCCGTTATATGAGTATGGAAATTTCGTCGACAAATGAAATTTCAATTCATAACCAGAATTTCTTTAAAATTTTCTCATTGAACTATACCATGTATCGAGATTTGCATTATAGTACAGCTCATAATGGGAAACAAATACACATACTCTTCCTAAAATAGGTATTGAAGGATCGGCGGGGTTGTTTGAGCCCCAAATTCATTTAAATTATAGAATTTGACATTGGACACACTTTTTCAAAAGTTGAATTAGAACAATGCATGGTGACTGTCGTTCTATTTCGATGTTATGATGACAAAATTGCCATACTCCGGAAATACCTGTTTAATCCTAAATTTGACATCCAAAACTGTCCCTTATGAGTACGGTGCTTATGATTCTCTCATATTCTGAGATACCGGGGATGACAAAATTTACTTTCACCCAGGAGAAAGTCGTATTATCCAAATCATTGTTTACAGTAAGTGTTTGAGATAAGAACTTTGGTGGTAGGGCTTTAAAGACGTTTTACTGGAAAACCGAGCGTCATGATTATGATGGCTTGAGGAAAATTGTCATCTTTCGTCGCTTTCTGAAATAATATCACCTTCCACTTCGTTTTGAACAACATAGTAAAAAAATAAGATGGTGGAAACGAGAGAGTCTGAGTATTTCCCATAAAGATTAAAGGCTGTAAAAGAAATTGTATTGTACTACTTAGTTCATAATAGATACACTTGATTACTTTTCCTTCCTAAACAACAGAAACACGAACATTCTCATTCCACCTCCTCTTCAAAATTTTATTAGGACATGGAATGAGGAGAACTGTAGTATCTTGAAAAATAAATCCCCAAGCCACAATAAAATTCAATTTAATGGTTTGTATAAGTTTGAGTATGCAGAATGACTGACTGTGTAAGGTAACTTTCCTTTGCCTTGCCTTTCTACCTTTCTATGGTCTGACAAGGTATGGAATTTTTGTTTTCATTGTAGAATTTAATCTTCTTCTTCCACTTCTACTCTCTGTGTTGTTATTTCTAATACGTCTTACGTGTTTTCTTTAAAACTCTACCCGTGGCGTTCCTCGTATGGTAGTATACTTTCTCCACCTTTCACCTTTCCTTTATTTGCAGTGAAAATATAATGTCCGGATATAACTAAATTTCATTCAGTCGTGCATGTTGGATTTATGTCGACTTGTCAAATCTTGCCTACGTGTGCTGCAATAAGTTTAGGTTTCACGTTCAGAAATGAAGTTACAGAATCTTTTGAGTCCGAATTTTAGAAACTACCCGTTTTCCTTTATTCAATTTTATTAAATACAAATACCGTCGGAATTTCCAACTATTTCTTTCGGGTCAACCGAAGGTTATTTTCTTTGATAAAGTTGGTAACAAGTGGGTAAAAGAGTTGTTACATCCATTCTCACGCTCCTGGCTGCCTTCCTAATCATTTAAAATAACACAATTTTCGTCAAGAGTCGTGTGTACTTAATTCAAATATTTACTTGAAGGAAGTAGGCGTTTTGAAGTTTTGCTTTCTTTGTCCAAGAACTAGAAACTCCTTCAAAATTATGTTAAGTATCAAGAAATGTGACTTGACTTGGTCATTGAGAGTAAATAGAAGGAGTAGTGTGAGAAGTGTCCTTGTTCCTGTTGTACTTCCTTTAAGTTTCAAACAAAACGTCAGCCACCTCATTTCCCTTTCATTTCATCTTCATGTTCTCTCTTTGTCTTCAGGAAAGCCGAACGAATGAACGAACGTCATCACAGACTGACTATACATTCAATTCAACCAAGTTTCACATTATTATTTTTCCTAGTAAACGGAGGAAAGGGAAAAGCAGTCAGAGCGTTCACTTGATTGCAACTCATTATTATGTCCTCACCGCTTTCCGTTAGAAGATCATGTTCCAAGGAATGAATTCTGACAAGGAAGCTACTTCTTAAGTGAACCCGAGATCAATTTATAACGTCTATGGTTAGACAAGTTTAACCATTATGTTTAACGAACATGGGCATGGGCACGAAGAACTCGTCGGCAGATAAAATAATTTTCTGATTTGTACTAACCATCCACATATCATCATTTTCGTGATATTTTCAAGTAGAATATATATGAAAAGGGTACAATGTTCCAGAAATTTTGTCTGTCGACAAATCAGGTTTGCTTGTGCTGTCGCATAGATTTGGTTTTGAATCCACCTGACTTTTTCATGAAGAGTAGTTTCCTTGTGAGAACCTGAGACTTTCCATTCCCACGCAAATTTATGTACATATTGGAATGTGAAAACCAACTTTCACCAACTTTTCCTCAACCAACTTGAGTTTCTCCAATATTATTAATTTATGTAATCATACGTATTGGTTACACTCAACAAAGACCACCAGTACACAGTCATGCCATGTCCCAGATTCCAAGTAAACTATTCATGAAATTTGAAATTGCGTCTCTGTTAACCCTGGAGTTTATGGAAAATGGAACTTGGCCAGGAGGTGCACGCATTGACTTCTATGACACGTTAGCGCCCGTTCGTTCATGTTGTAACGTAACCGTTCGTGTGTATTGATTAAGTTTGCACCAGAGTACTGAAAATGAAAATTAAAGGAAATTTGTATGGGTGCCCTAGAAAACTCTACATGCAAAGGATTGGGGGGTAGGATTTTTAGAAGGGAAATGTAATTCTACCCATATATCCAGTTCATGTTCAATCTGGATTTTACAAAAATGAAGGAAATATTTCTGAGCATTACAAGCTGGTAAATGAATTCGTTTTTCCCTTCTTTCTCAGCTAACAAGTCCCTGTAGACCTCCCCTTTTGTGATAACTTCCGAAGAACGGATGCCTGAACTTTCTCCGTTGAGTTTTTGTCATGGAAAATCTGTGCCTATGTGAACTTTCTATCTACCTACCTACTTAGGTATGCATGCATTCTGTTTCTACTCCTAGTGCTCAAATTCATGTTCAGAAGTCCGTCAGTTTATCTGAAAGGTGGATCGATGGAAAGAGTAATTTATAAGTTGAGTGAGAATGAAGGCAAGCACAAAATTTGCAAGCCTTGCAAACAGCTCGAATGCACGGCTCGATGCACATAAGGCAGATTTTTACTGGTAGCTCATGGATATCAAAATGGACACGTGATTTGAATATATGCCCTTCAAGACATTATTATTGTGCAATAGGGTGATACACTAAAACTAAAGTAAAATCCATCTCCATCTCAATTGCTGTGGAATACTCGCCGTAAGGATTTTCTCTTTGAGCTCACACTATAAAGTCACGTAGGAACTTAAGTTTCCGACGTAAACACAAGTTAACCCGGTGAAAGAGAGAAAGTGGAGAAAGTATTACATATGTCGTAGGCAATGATTGGAGTGACCAAATATGAAGACAGTCCCGATTTATACTAAGATCTTAAAAATGATAGCCTACCAGTAAAATCAGGTTAACTTCAAATTTCCACATGAATTGGTGCAATTATCAGAATCATTGTTTACTGTATGATTATCTTAGGTATCGTACACATTGGCTGCAACATACATTTTCCCCTATATTCATGAAGAGGGAGAGTCAACAACAAATTTACTTCACTACATGTAGGAACAGTGTAGTTGGCCCATAGGGGCAACCTTTCCTGTCACGACAGAAGTGAGTAAACATAGCGTGCTTCACCTCCTGAACAAGAATTTGAGAGAAAGTACTCATTTCTGGCTCCAAAAATATTTCCTGCAACGACGAACATGACAGGACATTACGCGTGGGCCATAAAAAAGTGATGTACAGTGTGTTTTAAAGTAATCCAGTCTTGTTTATTGAAATATTAATTCCATAATTAACCCAGTTTTCTGTGACTCGGCTGAGCTGTGAATAACAGGAATTCGTTAGTGGTCCGTATGGGTGGAGAAAGTCTCTTTTATAAACCAAGCGCAATAATTAACTTTGAGTTCCCCAGCAATATTTGACATGGCATTGTACTTACGTCACACGTAACGTGAGTATGTAGTAGAATATTTTATTGAGTTTGTGGAGGAGTTTGAGCGAGAATTTGAAGAATTTGACTTTCTCCTCGGATAGAAAAGCGCAGGCATGCGGAAAATGTTCAAAGGGAGAAAAACGCATGGTGAAAGTCTGCTGACGTGTACGTATATAGTTCTATGTGTCGATCTGCTATGATTTTCACCTCCCATTTCCTAAATTTTGTATATAATATCTTTAAATAATTCCCTAGGGATCAATTTTGAATGCTTTTGAAATAGACGTCAGACGTCAGGCATATCGGAGGAATAACTGTTTATCGGATTTTGTGTCTGTATGTAATTACTTAATTGTTTAAGGTTCAAGTATTAAATTTGGCTGGGATATTAATAAATGACTAAAAATCTCTTCGTAAGTGGTACAAGACACTTTCGTCTTCTAATTGGGCCAGCCGGATGCGATACTTTTGGGGCCAGAATAAATACGACGATGATTATTATTCAACTACAAAAAACTTTTTCATTCCCCTGAATACTACGATACTTTGAACATTTTACCCTTGTTAATATTTTTCCTAGGATTTTGTTCAAGGTAAAGTACCACAGGACACACGACCAGGATTTGTCCATTTCTAGTCCAGGATTTACTAGACCACTGCTGTGTGGATCAAACCACTGATAATGCAGAAGAGAATATCCCGAATAAGTATAAGAATGGAATGACTCTGTTTCGCTGCATATGTAGTAGCAATAACCATCTTCTTCCGCCCTTAGGTTCCACGAATAAATCTTTTGTAAATGTGAAGGATAGGAGGGGAAATGCACTCCTTTGTGTCACTAGATGTGAGAATAAATCATGTGTTATTTCCTTCTCCGCATGCGAAAAGGAAAAAAATCGCAGGGTACGCATTGCTTTGTATTGTACCGGGAACATTTCACAAAAAACGAAGAAATGTCTAGGTTCGCTAGCTTAGACATTTCTGGGAAGGAAAAAGTCAAATATTAGCATTTCTTTTTTACTTTTCTGTTTGACTTTCTCTGGGTCCTTTCTCCTTTGTCAAAACTCCTTAGGATTTTTGTTGTTGTGGATTCCATTGTAGAATGAAATCAGTCTGAATGTCGAAACGAAATTAAATTTTGTGTTGTAATACTACATGTAATACAGTACGTACAATACAGTGGAAACTCCTTAATACGATCACCTGATGGCACAATTTTATTTAAATATCGAGAAAAATAAAATTTTAAATGAAATCAATCCTCTGAAACGTTCTTCCGTTCTAAATGAATTATTGCGTTACGGAGGATTTCTTAATTTGGCGTCCATAGAGAGGAATTAAATTATTTGTGTTCACTTCAGTATCGACTCGAGGACTTTCTACTGTATTTCTTACAAAGATGTTAACACGCATACTATGCAATGCAAATAAGAATTGGAAATCCGATTGCTTCCGTTACGATAAGAGGGAAACCTTGACATTTTGAGAAATTAAATGTGTGTTGTAACTTCCGTGAAATGTTGGAAATGGTTTACTTTTGCCAATTTCGGCACTTCAGCATGTGATCCCCTCTAATTTGTCTTCCTTATTGATTGATTTATAGCTACACTTACACCTCTTGTTCCATTAAGAATTTAGCAACGATGAGTCATAGTGCTATAAGAATAGTGCAGAACAGAGTGCACATCAAACACATCGTTTCTTATGTCATTCGAAAATGTATAGAAGTCATGTAACCACGGCTATTACCTTCAATTTATAACTCAGGCTATTTTGAGGAAAATTGTTGGGTGTAATTCTTACCCCGTTTGCAATCAACTGATCAAATAAAGGAGAGAATTAATGGGTGCTTTCAGTTTGTTTGCACATTTGATTCATTCTCCACCGAACGAGCGAGTTGAGTGTGTTTAACATTTAATACCCAAAGGTAAATCCTGGTTTCGTAAAATAAAGTGGTAATTTAATTTTCTAAGGTATAATTAACCTTGTGCAAACCCGAAGTATGTTTTGAAATATTTTATTAATGATTTTTACTTTTATTTCAGACGCATCTTAGGTGTTTTGTGTAATAATCGTGAAATTGTATCGTAGATTCTACAACTTTGTAAAGTGTTCTTTGTAAAATTGATTTTAATAATAATTCATGGTTAACTTAAAAATACAGATTATGGATTCTCTTAACTTGACTTTTAATCAACCTTCAATAAGAACCAATGTACCTATTAGCCTGAGAAGGTCTCTTTAATAATAATGAGTCATACTAATAACATTAATACATAATTCAGCACATTCTAACCCTAGTTGTGTCATTGTATATTGGACGTACGTACGTTTTTGGAGTATTCTAGTTGTAGTACTAGTACAAATGCACGAATTTAAATGCCACTCGATGTGACTGGACACTGGAGACATTCAAAAACAATCAATTAACTTGTAAAATATTTAAATCGTATTGTGTATTGACTTTTGACGAACATAACATGCAACCATTAAAAGGCTAGAAGTAATGATGTGGAGAAAAAAATAAAACAATGTGAATCAATACTGTTTTGAAGTGTAATATCTTTGTAGATGATTAAAATAAACATGTGTACTTCACAAGTCTTACTAGCGAAACAAACCAAGCAGTGCAATTGTACACGACAATGTAAATTTAAAATATCTTATCAGTAAATAAATAAATGCAAGGCAATGCGTTGCTCAAAAGAAAATCAAAAGTCATGTAATCAATTTATTCGCTACATAACAATTTATTTCTCAGCTATATTAGATTGGACTACGGTCAACTTCACATTGTGATACATCCCACAGAGAAGCACATAACGTTTTCAAGCTCGTACATAATCTCTGGTTAGCATTCTTATACCGTTCAGTCCATTAGAAATCAGCTTGTTTTGTATCATCGGCAAGCAAACGAGCTCTGGAAGCTTTCGAGTAGGGTAAAGTGTGCTAATACGCCTCACTTCGTTATTATGTACTAATTAGTTACATCTGCCAATTGTGGGCGTGTTTTGAGGATCGCATGCGCCTGCAGTTAGTGGGTGGGGCGAATTAACACAGCTGCTCACATTTAAACTCCATCAGGGAGGATAATATATATGCCCATAAATTTGCGCACTTTCTCTTTTAAGTGGATAGGCCTGTACAGTAAAATTTGGCGATCCATTCCGACCCATGACCTGACTAGTTAATTGAAACCTGTATAAACAGCCACGTATCAGAAATACTCATTAAGTTTTTCAGGATGACGTGCGACATAAACGCACTCGCTTTATCAGATCGTCAGGTATTATCATGGGCTATGGAGCATTATGACCTTAATAAAGAATTCTCTGACTCTGACTCTGACTCAGGTATTATCATGTCATGTCAGAGCCTGGCATTGAGCTCAAGGCTTGCCAAACGCCGATGATCCTAGTGCTGGAGTCGGAGTATTATTTGAAATAAATTTTGATGCACCGAAATACAGTCTTGCACATCAATTTGTGATCATGCAGGTTCATTTCACTTGAATTGTTTTTATACCACATGTACGTCTTCTTTTGGCACTTTAGAGTTCCCGTCGCCGAAATGGCAAATGTACAGAGGTTTTCTCACGAAATGTTGTAAGACACGTCGTCGTTCGCTCAATTGGTCTAATGGTGTTAAGGCACAGTAGTACAACACAAGGCCTCACATCTCACAAACAGGTGAACAGTGACGCCATTTCTGTATACGGAAACTGTACAAAAAGAACCGTTAACTCCAACCATTTCTCTCCATCAACACGTTCATTCTTTGGCGGCTGTCGTATTTCAATTTAGTAAACTTTTTAAATCCTCTCATAAAATGTTCTTTGCTGAAATCGATGGATTCTATGATAATTCCTGATTGTTACTACAAACCACCGTATGCCTTCTTACTGGATTTCGTTATATAACGAGACCACAAATATTCACGTCCTTTGCCAAAAAAAGAAAGAGAAAGCAATATTCAACACCTACTCGTAGAATATTTGCAAGCCGAATGGAAGGAATTGCGGAGTCACGAAGAAGCCATAGACATTACGGTATCACCATTTCGTCTTATTCTCCGAACCTCATATTTTATTTACTATGTCCACATGTGGGCACACATATCGTAGTCCAGGGTGGTTCCATAGGGAGAAAGCTGACTTTCTCCCTGAATTTTAGTTTCTGGAAACCGTATTTTAGATTCAACTAAAAGTCAACTTCCCTTACTTAAACAGAATATATGTCAAAATTAGGGTTGCAATTTTTAGCAGTTAGGCTTGATTTGCTATTATTTGAGGCGATCTCGCATTATGTCCACTTTCTGTTTTGGAGTTTCACACACAAACACACCCATTAATTGAAATTCGGCGAATATGGCGAAGTCAGATATACGCATGCATTTCTCGTAGAGCAAGGATTGACTAGGTAGATAGTCCTGGGAATATAACCGCAGTAGCAGAACAAACACCCAACCCAGGAAAACCATTTTCGACCAAACCATGTCTGCCCGAGGTATTGAAACTTGAATGACACAGTGATAGACATGCCGCCATGCTATACATAAAGAACTGATTTGAAAGCCGTTTTAAAGAGTCGGGAAGGATTGCTAGTTCCTCAAGCCTGCGGAATTCTCTCTTATATGAGTCTTTCTTTTTTGTGAAGGCGGGTTTTGCAAGTAGGAGGAAAAGCACTTATGGGCCACCCTGGACGTACGTATATATTTCCTTCCTGAGAAGATCGAGTGAGCCAAAAGGGAGCATTCATTGGCCATGGCAGGTTTTCTTCGAGGCTCGTAAAAGGAAAGAAAATTAGATGTAATAAAAATAAACGGATAGAGGAGGACTCGAGGCAAAAGAAGTGAATATGGAAACAATAAATATCAAATGGGAATGCCTCGCGCACAACACAACAGAGCATATGGAGTGTGGCACAATGCACTCATGCATGGAAAGCAATGTAACCCAAAAACTCAACACAATTTAATGTTGAAAACAAAGAGAAAGCATCATGAATGAACTTTCACCACAACCACCTTTCATCTCATTTTCCAACGTCCGTACACTCTTTCCTGGAATAATTTTGATTCCAAAGGTAATTTTAGACTTTTGGTCTGGCAGGTGAGCTTTCCGCGAATCCAAAGCCTTCATCAAAATGTTAGTTACTGCAAACAGAATTCTCAAAATCACAATATTAAATATCAAAGAAAGTTGGTACAACTAATACCTCTACCTATGACAAAAAGTCCTCACACGAAAGAGTCAACGCACATATTAAACCAAACTAACCCTGAAATCGCCACAATTTTGAAAAAACAGCAAAAACCGAAACATTGTCATCTCAAAACATGCAACATAATTAATGCGTACATGAAAGGAGAACATAACATCTTCCTCTGAAACAGGCAATTGAGCTGGTCTAATCGTACTATCATGTGTAAAACCGTTAAGCTGAAACACAAGATGTAATTAATTGGAAGAACATTAAGACACAAATTGTGTAGCATGTGGTTGCAATTGAAACTGGAAACTGCAGTCGAATATAGTCCAGAGACATTTCCATGAACTAAATTCTAAATTGTATTATATACCAGAGAGAGAAATAATGTTGAAACAATGTGAGTCCAAAATGGCGATCAGGGCTAAGAGTGTGGAAATGGGGGTGAACTCAAGAGAGGAAATTGGAATGGTGATTTTGATCTAATTCTCTGCGCTAAGTAGTTTGAGTCCCACATGTGCGAGAGAGCATGACCTGATCTTTGAGATCTTCTGTGGTTGGCGAAGGGAACCTTTTCTCCGCTACAGTTTTCGGCTGAATTAATCGAATATTCAACAAGGAAATACATTCGGGTGTAAAACTTCACTGCTAGGCAGACACCGTCGTGTTTGTTCATTTCAAGTGTCTTGGTCATTAATTTACCGGCTCTTTCTACCGCGGCTTTTGTCAGAACAGAAAGAAATATGTGCCAATTGGCGGCATACCCACTAGTAGTGAGTTTCTTGAAGTATTTTCATACAGTACCATATATCTATAATTGAACAAGGACGAAGGGACAATACGGGAAATTTTCAGATTAGGAACCCAGACTCGTCTGACTATTTTTGAACATTTTAGGACAATACGAATTGTACACCTGAACAGTATTCCTCGTCAGAAAAGCAAACGGGTAACGGGTTAGAGAAAGCGTGTGGCAAACCTTGTGCATTCTGCCTTCTGCAATGAATGAATGTATCTAGTTTTAACCAGTCTCAAGGGTCTCGTTTCGAGATCTCGATATGTATCCGCCCAGCCCAACCCTAGAGCTCGACAATGTAGGTTACTAACTCACTAAATCAATAATGCAAGTATGTAAAGGTATCTATACAATACTAAAAGCAGCCAAAGTCTGCCTTTCAGTTTTCTGTTGTAATCTCTGATAATATCTAAGCATGCACGTGCACGTTGATTTCTAGTTCTACTACGATATGATTCAAACCAACTAAAACGAATGTTCTGTATTGAACTGCTTTCCATACTTTCTTTCCTTGAATTGGAAGGCAACATGAAATATCAGGGAAAGCAAGTGCTTAGCTAAATGCAGGTTTTCACATTTCACTTTTCACACGAAATATGCGCATGTAGATCTGGTTTTTCATTCTCAGTTTTCGAGACAGTTACGACTGGGCACCTGCGACGAACTTAACCCACCTGCTGTGCACCATTATTGCCTGTATTTATCCGGGTGTAGAAAACTCGAAACCAGGTTTCGTTGTATTAATTTCGCTAATGTATGCATGCAAGGCAGGCCTTTCGGTTGGCATGGTAACATCCAGGCAAGCTGCCTGGCTCTTCGAATGGCAAGAATAGCAGGTGTGCTTGCCTGTTCAGGATTTTGAGCGATAGTGCATGCAAACACACACTCAGGTTGCATTACTGATTCGATATTTCAACAAGACAAAGCGATTTTTTGTAATTTGTTTCTCGCTATATAATCGGCTCAATCGATTTAAGTAAAAATACATGCCAACATTCTTGAAGGAGAGTTGTATTTGGGGTGAAATCATAAAATAGAGGTTGTGGCTGCTTTCTGATATGATGGTCAAACATGGGTGTTATGGTTGTCAATGTTTTGTAAGCTCAATCTTTTGGGAATCGCAGTCTCTCCATTCTTCGGGAGAAAGATTTCAGGTAACAATATTTGACTACCTAGTTCAAAGTAGGTCAACTTTGTTAAGGATTTGTAAGTGTAGTAAAAAGATTGTTTTGAATGTAATCTCTCGACGTTTTCAACAATTTCCGGGACGAATGTGGCGGAAATTCCTTATACTTGACTTTGGAATCTGAATAAAGAAATTCTATGAAATGGTTCCAAACTTATTCTTCCCAAAAACTTTTCTAAGCAGTTAGCAAAACTAATTGATTAATTTGATATAATTTTTTGTATTTTTGCGAGGTGAGGTTGGAGTGGAATCGGTTCGGTTTCAACATGTTCACCAACATTGTTAATGTTATCCTCAGCTGGAGGGTTGCAATGAAAATTTATTCATAGCTTCGTTGTCTTCCATGCAATTTCAATAGGATATTATAGTAACAGAAAGGAAGGCACGTCTCACTCAAAATATGACTAAGACATAGGACTAAGATTGATATTTCTTCCAACTGCAAAATGTAATACCGCATACGTCAATAATATATGAGACGCGAATATGGTACAAGGGTGCAAGGTACAGTATTAGACTGAATTAATGCATTATTTGCATGCATAGTAGAAAAAAATTATGTATTTGTAATACGGATCGGATCGAGGGGCTGTACTTTTTCGGAAATTCTAAATGGATGCAATTTCCGAACCAGCATAATAAAGTTAACCATGATTCATTCTGGAAGCTATTATCGGCTGCAGTTTGCAACTCCGTATTCATCAGATATTTAGTTATTCAGTTACGATTTCTCTGAGACCCGTGTTTCGTGCACCACGTGATCTATTTTCTCATGTGTTTGCTACGACACTCCAGGGATGTATAGCCATCGAATTACACAAAATTCAATTTGAAACACCTTCCTTTCATTGGAATGCAAATAAATGTCGAGTTGTAAATTCCAAATTGAATCCCAATGGCTAAAGGTGAGTCCCCTTTTCGTGTTGCGTAAATTATTTAGTAGAAAAGAAGAATCAGTACCGTCATACTGAATTTTTTAAAGCCATTTCCGTATTTTTAATAATGCATCAATATTGCTTTACCATGAAACAGAATGGCAAACTTTTTGAAAAGATCATTTGGCGTAGTCTTCTAGTCAATAACCTGGTAACTGGTCCGATAACTATACAAATTCTGATGACAAGTCTGAAGGCGTTTATAACGCATGTTATAAAACAAACGCGGGTTCGTGTGGTCGTACGTTATGGAAAGACAGAATAAAACAAAATTACATTTGTCTAGAACCCAAATCGGTTTACGGAATACAAGACACAATATGAATAGTTAAAGAGTGTGGCGTTCCTGATGTGCAACAAAATATTGCTTGTTGTACATATTCTGCTCCTTCATGACAATGGCTAGATTTAATAAATAGTTAAAATGTTCAATTTGTTACACTACTACTCTCATCTGGGTGTTCTGTTCCCGCATGACAATAATTTCTGAACCGTCTCGAGGTTTAATTTTGCCAAAGCTGGTATGATTACAGGTTTATTTCATAAAGGCTTTCACGCCTAAGATGGTTAGAAACGAGGGCGTGAATCTTGAAAGTTGTAAAGAAAGCCATGCATTCAACAAGGGAACAGCTTTTGGCGTTGGGAACCATAATACGTATTATCAAAAACCAAATCGAGAAGTTTCGTCAATGTACAGATAAAATTTTGGTTCACTTTTGCACATTTTTGAAGGAGTCCAACCTTGATATTTTTGGAATATTGTACCGCTATTCTAAGAAATAGTGCTATTATATAGTGTTAAAAGAGAAGTCGTGAGGAATAAAAAATCATTTTCCTGTCAACGAAATACACGCATTGGTGACCACGATAAGTAAATGAATAATCCTACCTGAACTGATTTTGACATAAACTACGGTTTCCTTGTAAGACTGAGTTCGTTTAGTCAATAATGTACCATTTAGTGTTCACCGCACGCGATCCATCCATGAAAGGTTAAACACAACACCCTCATCTATTCTTGTTCTACATAACTAACTCGGCCAGCGGGTGTCGGTGTTGATGATGGTAATAATTATTAGAAAGACAGGTCTTACTGAGAATGGAATATTCGATCGTTTCGTATACGTGTACAACACGAACTCAGTTGGATCACATCGGACACAACTACTAATTTATTTATAACGACAGGGCTATCCATTTAGTTCGGAGTAATAACGAACTGGAAAATAGAGTTTTTCCTTTGTTGGTACGAAATTCCAAAAAATAGACTGCGCGAACAGGATTCTATTGTTGTTGATCTTACCTCTGAAGCCAGGGATTACCAGGAAAATATGATGTGCAAATTCATTCGCTATTTTATTAGCGATGGTAATCGACTTCCCACAAAATACAAGTCTTGAACTTGTGTGGAGACCTCCTTCTTTAACTGTACAAGTTGTAAAACAGTTTTGGACCACCCTGTACGTATCGTTCGACACAATTGCACTGGTTGTCGATAAAATTGAACATGATTTGATTTTTTATACAAAGCAGTTAACCAGTTTCGAATTCCTTGATTATCATCGGATTCTTACATGTTGTTCAGAAACTTGCGAAATTTGTCGTACATATAGCAATATTCAAGGTGTATGTGCACATTTGAGGCTTACAATACTTCGAACAAATCTTTTCAGAGACGTCCTCAACATTTCAATTTATCTTTCTCCCTCCTTCCATCTTCCAGAAATCTGTCCACCTCGGGCGTGGAGAAATTTTAATTCATCTTAATCAAATCTTAAGCAAATATCAGATAATTACCGCAAATGAACAAGTAAGGGTCCTGACGCTTACTTAAAACCAAAATAGCCGGCCCATTTACGAGGAAAGTTCTTTGGATGCAGATGTAACTCAACGATCTCGCGCAAACTTTCTTCTGCAAGACATTTGCCCAGACGTGGGCAGCTACCCCCTCCAGACCTGGTACATACCCCCCTGGGCCGAAGGCCCAGGAACATACCCCCCTGGGTCAAAGGCCCAGGGAGGTACGTATACATTCCT